>CAEGAF010052625.1:0-61785 GCA_903067075.1 Micropoecilia bifurca
CGTGATACATATCGTATCGTGACCAGAATATCGTATATCGTATCGTATCGTGAAATTATTGTATCACTACACCCCTAATTTCTACTATGTCAGGTCAATAGCACACTTGGGTGTGAATCCTGTTCCTAAAGGAAGTCGACCCAAATCCAACTTATTCAGTCACTAGCTAGCAAGCTGCTTTCTATGAGCCTCTGAGCTTCATTTGGGCTGCAGCTTAATGAAAGAGAGCAGAGGTTTTAGCAGATAACAGGAAGAGTGAACAGAGTACAGCAGTGCAGCTGTCAATACCCTCATGTTCACCCTCTGCCTTGCTTTCTGCTATGCTATAGCTAGTTCCCCACAGGGTAGCCTGCTGTGAAGGCTAGCTAGCATGGCAGTCGATAACAGCAGATAAACCGTTTTCATTTAACTTGAGGTTGTTGCTCCATCATTGGAACAGCTACAGTGTGTACAGTGCGAGCCAAAAAAGAACACAGAGCGTCTATTTCGAAAAATATTTGTTGTTCCTGTGAGGTTTTAAACAGCCCAGCTCGCATTATGTCACTTGCTGTTTTCTGACGGTATCTCACTGCGAGGTGACCTTCTGTCTGTGTGGCCCCACTAGCTAACCTTCTCATCGCATCTGCAGGGATGAGGACCTTATTAAAACAATCTTGCCAATTAACATTCCTGGCTCTTGGAGTTCCGTCAGGTCTCCCCCACTCGGACCTAAACCCCTTCTACTTATTATTCTGACAAAGAAGCAGCGTGGAGCCTGGAGCAGAGAAGACGGTGTTAAAAGGGGTGTAACTAAGATGTGAGGAAGCTGCTTGATTTCCTTCCTGCGGAAGTGAGATCTGTGTAGCTGTCTGTTTTAACATGCATGCTTGTTTGCCTCTCCATCTGTGTAACCGTGTCTTGAAGAAGAACAAAAAAAGGGACAGAAGGTGCAGATGCATAATGGATAAATGGATTAGCTGCAGTCAGGATGGCACAGACATTGCAAATGTTCCCAACAGAATGACACGCAATCATTTGTGCAACAGGGAGAATAACTCAGGAAGGTGTACTGAGACAGGAACATGCATGCTAGCTAACTAGCCAGCCACTGGAGAAATTCAATCCATAAACATTACGCACTTTTCCCGCATAGTGGCGTTTGACCTGCTGCTTGCCCTCCTCGGATCGTTTCGGAGTCCAAACATCTGCTGGGACTCTTTTCCACTTCGCTATTACTCCGAGATCCCACGGCCAGATAACAGGACATTCCTCAGCCTCTTGCTCATCTTCTCAAAACAAAGCTATATTATCTACAAACAGTGGAGACCGATGCAGCAGGATTAAATAGCGGAGCTGAGCAAACTGCAGCGGGACAACGGGAACGGGATCCTGGTGTGGATGAGGTGAGACGCTTAAAGTCTGCGCCCACTTGCTGCGGGTCAAGTGGATCCCTGGAATGTTTTTGCACCCTCAACCTTTACTTCTTTATGTCACAACCACCTTCCTGTTTATTTTGATTTACATATTGCAAGATAAAGTACAGCTGAAACTAATGATTGTTTTAGTAACCGATTAATTATTCTTTTGATTAAAAGAATAATTAAAAGAATACAGCAATCAATTGATTACTGTAATTAATTGCTAAATTAGTTTATTTCAGTGATCAATTTATTACGATTAATTGCATTAATCGTTTCAGTCCCAACACAAAATAATGTATTCCTGAAACATTTATGCATCCTCAACTTTTATTTCTTTATGTCACAACTACCTTCTCATTTGTATTATATTCATTTTGAATTATGTATTGCAAGATAAACCAACACAAAGTACAGCTGAAACAATTTTTTTAGCAATCAATTAATCAATTATTCTTATGATTAATTGATTACTAAATTTGTTTATTATTTGAATGATTGATTTATCACAATTGTTTCCATCCTAACACAAAATAATGCATAATTATGTATTGCATGGGAAATAGTTCTTAATGGTGTTTTTTTAAAGCAGGTCAAAAAATGTAGCATGCATTTGTAATTATCACCTTTACTCTGATGCCCTGAAATAAAATCTAAAACATAGTGGTTATACACGCCACCACAGTTGTGTTGGAGCAGCAAGAAGAACGTGATGAGAGGGAAACTGTGGAACAAGGAGCTTGATGATCTTAGGATGACACAAAAATAGAACTTTCCTTTGGCACAACGTGATTTAATACCCTGAACAAACATCTCCCCGATATCTGACATTATCACTGGCTCTCAGTTTCCCAACAATCCTTTGCAGCATTGGTATCACTGTCACATGACCAAACAAACACACTTAACTAACCTCCTCCAGAAAGAAAAAGATGGAAACAAATATTGATTGTTGATATGGGCTTAGTTTAATTTTTCAGACCGATAACAGGTTGTAAAATAAATACCAATATCAATGTTAATACTGACATATTGTACATTCCTACTAGATATCACATCTAAGTGGCTAAAGTCAAGCACCCTTCATAATTGCACAGAAAGATTTTAGTTTACTGCCTAAAAATTATGATTGTGATTGTATATATAATGACATTTTTAGGTTTATGCACCATATAGCTAATCCAAATTACTTTATTAGCTGTTTTTTTGGGATGTATCTGACTGGTTTGTGCTTACGAAGACCCAGTACAGATAAGGTGTTTGGATGATTCTATGATACATGTTTAAACTCATTTGCTTCAGACATTTTTTGAAGTCTTCCCTCCTTCTAAGTCATGCTAACACACTTCCTTTTCCTAACTTGATAGAGGTTCAGCAAACAGTAGAAGTGAGTGATGGCTGTGGATAATAGTGTCTTGGTTGGGAAGGGACCATATAGTGGGATCACATCAGCTGCAGTTGTAGGGGGTTGGGTTTGAGTTGAGGGGTGTAATATGATAGTGTCTGTACTGAGGGAAATCGACTGGGGCAGAGGAAAGTGAGAAAGAGAAATGAGGAGGTACAATCATGTAACTATTTAGGGATCCAAAAGTAATGTTACAGCCGATCCCTCAGCCTTTCGTCATGGCCACTTTCATTTCCAACATGCTCATCCCACTCCAATCACTTTACCAGGCGCAGGGGAGGCAAGAGAGCAGGTAAGGCTGGTGGAAGAAGCACACCCGGCAGAAGACGTTGCAAAGGTTAATTAAAACTAAAGAGGTTTGGGGTGGGGGGTTCTGCCTCAGTTTTAGGGAATGGGAATGTTAAAGAAAGTGAGACCAGGCAAAAAAAGATACTAGTCTCCAGGCATGCGCCACTACTATGGCCCTGAAACGGGGCACATCTTTCTCTGATCAGCTTCCATCCTCGTTCCAATGCTTTCCACATGGACCTTAAACTCTCCCAGCTGGAGCATGAGAAGATGAAAAGATGCCCCATAACCCTATCCGGGGACGGGATCTCTTACAGTGGGAAGCGATAGTCAAATGAATGGGGTGAGGGAATGCCGTCGGATATAGTACACCAGAAAGAAACAGAGCTGAAATTTCATCTTCAACACTTGCCAAAGGAGTGGATGCATTCTCTGGGAAGATCAAGGCCAACATGTTGGCGCTATAGCTTTTCACTACCACTTGTCAACTTGTTCAACACGTAGAATTAAGCACAGCTTATACTGAGGAGAAAAGTTCTGCGAATGTGCCAGAAATGGCTCTGATCCCTGTGAAACGGACAGAAGAAGGTTAAAAGGCGGCGTGGAGTTCCAGGTTCTCCAGCTGTGACGTTTCATCTGATGGTGCACAGATAAAGAGAAGTGTAATTTTATAGTTTTTACTCCTTTGTTTTATAGGATACTTTGCTACTGTTAACATCCCTTAAACATCCTAGCGAGCTGATTTATGTTGCTGCTCCCCAGGGTTCAAAGCCCAGACCAGCGGCATGGGGAATTTAAAGGTACCGCAACCGACGTAACTCACAGAGAACTCCAAAATATTAGCTAGATTTATTGAAGCAGAAAAATAAATCTTTTTCTTTTTTTTCCTTACGCTTCTTTTGAGCTGCTGTGCGTGTCTTGCATAGCCTCGCAGAATTCAATCCTAGCAACCTGAGAAGCCTGGAGCCCAGCGAACACAGAGGAGTATCAAGGCACTTTTTGTGCAAACATATTTTGAGTAGAGACTTAGGCTTGTTAAATTTATTTCACCCCGAGTTCTAACTCAAAATTGTTCCTCTTTCTGTTTCGACTTGGCAAAGTTTCTGTGACGTTTGTATTCCAAAAGTTCATCCCAAAATGAAAGTCAAGAAAGTTTTGGCTGATGCAACTAACCCAGCTATCCGAAAACCTGGCACCAAGTAATCCTGTAATTATGCGATGTTGCTTTAATAAGAAACTGCCACAGATTTGCAGTGACCTTTCATGATGATGCCATAATTATTCACACCATTTTTGAATTTCATCATGTTATGTATGACAACACATTTTCCAACATAACCAATAGTGGATTTTATGTCATAGGAAAAAACAAATATATTTGTTTATCAGACAAAATCCCCCAAAAAGGCACCTAAGTTTATGGAAGTAGCAAAATAAATTGTAAGACTGCTATGAGAAAATTATTTCCAAACACATTGAGCAAAGTCTGATATTTAGTCATAGTAGAGATAGAGATGAAATTTCAGCTCTTATAAAAGTTAAAACCTGACTGGACATTACATTGGAATATTAAATGATGAACTCATGTCTTTATCAGTCCTATTCCCTGCAGATTATCTTTGTAAAACAGGCTGATGGTTCGCCAAAACATCCACATATAAAAAATGTATGTGGCTGTGTAATCACATAAAGCAAGGCCAGTCCCTGGAAAGTATATGAAGTTGTCAGCTTCAAAACAGATGAATATGGAACAGAAGCTGTATGCATGTTGAAATTCAGAAGAATTGTCTCCTCTGTTTCCTTCTTTTTAAATGTTTTTTGTAAAATTAGCTTTTTTGAGCTTTATATCCAAAGTTATGAGGTTCTTAAAGAGACAGACGGCCAGTTATCCAATTTCAATGTGTCAAACTATAGTGTGATTTATGCTTAGTACAGTCTTTTGGTTTTGCTATATGTCTTGGAAATACATGATACCATCCCTTTAGGCAACTACGTTTTGTCCCTTTCTTTGTGTGTTGAAACCCCTTCCTTCCCCCTAGAAAACAAGTTTTTGTCCTGTAAATAAAATACCTGCAGCAAGAAGGAACATATTCCTTCCTTCCATCCAAAGCAGTGAGGTTAAAACTGAGCAGGTTTTTAGAGAACACTACAAATGACATTTCATACTTTCTGTGCAGCTGTGTGTCATTTTGTCTTATTAAAGACAAGAGGAGCCCATCTGGCACTGGGGAAAAGGAAATGTAGGAAATGGAGAAGCAATGAGAAAGGTTTGGGACTGGAGGCAGGAAAGCAGCATGGTTCAAGTTGGTAACAGATGTTTGAGTTTCTCTTCAAGGGGAGATGCAGAGGTGTCATTTGGACCAGCAAAGAATGAACTTTCTGTGGAAACTGAAGCTAACATCACTCCTTTCCAGAATCCTCACAACAACTTGTTCTGCTGTGAAGAGCGTCTTTGTGTGGCACATCAGATGCAACATGGCCAACTAGGGGACCCATTCAGGAAATATTAATGACTCCATCCACCCTTTCTATGCCATAAGGCAGTATCAGTGGGCTTTAAGTTCCCCACCGTTCCACATTCCAGGTGAGGTTTAGCACAACAAAATGATTCGACTAGACCTCAATAGCCAAACAACTAGACAGCTAAAACAGTTTTTGCTTATGGCTGAACCACAGTTGTGCTTATGCACTCAACATTACTGCATAAATGCATTTAAAGTCTTAAACAATTAAATATTTGATTTGATTTTGTCAAATAAACATAGATATCAATGATGTTCAATGAATCCACCATGGTTTAGAATTGGACAATTTTGTCACTATGATTCTCATTATGATTAGGCCATGAACACATCTCTCAACACACAATATGATTTGACGTATGAGTTCTTTAAAAGTAAATTAGAGACATTATGGTTTCATGCAGAAATGGGGAGAATCCATTAATTACTCATTTTCTAATTGGAGTCAAAACTACTCAGTTCCTCCTTGAAAGTTGTGATTGCAACTATTAATGTAGATTCACTTATCTTTCACAAATTTTGTGTGGACTTGCAATTTTCACCCTTTGTCACAACTTCCTGTTTCACAATGTCTATTGAAAAGGGGAGCCTTCAAATGTGTGATGCTAATTGTTAACATTTTGCCTTTTGTGTTTGTGTGTCTGTGAAAATTATTTTCAGATATTCTGTAGAATTTGCTTCTACTTTGTAAGCAGTTCATGTTAACTTGAATAATCAAATATGGAATTCTTCCTTTGCACTTAGACAAATAAAGAAATATCAATGTCTGCAGAACATTGATGTTGTTTATTTTTGTATTGAGGGTGCCATGTCAGGAAGGTACTTGTTATAGCAAAAATACAGCTGAAAAGATGTGCGACTTTGATCTCAACAATCACAAAAAAATCATTGCAGCATCCTGGACGGGCTGACTGCTGTCTCTACCAAGGAACCTGTATCACATATTTAAATTTTATTTATTATAGAATTTTTAAAAAGTCCCCAAAAATCACACAACTAGTCAGAAGCACCATGAAAAATATAACTGAAGAGATTCAATGTCTGCCGAAAAAGAAATGAAATGTTTTCAGAATTTACAGAAGCATATACTTATGCATGCTGAACCAAATGGTGCACTGCAGTCGCTGAGCAGTGCAGCAAAATGTAAAACAACATGAAAGCCTCCTTTAAAACGGTTCACTGGTTTAAAAAAAAAAATGATGATGAAACCTTCACAAACGTCGTCATATTATTCCACAGGATCTCCTCAGCAAACCAGTGTCACAAACCAGGATTCGGTGAACAGACTTCCCCTCCACTCATCACGTATCCTCAGAGATAAAACAACGTCTCTCACATGGAAAGACACTTTATCATAAGACGCTACCACCCCCCTCCAATCTGAGCTCATCGTCAAACAGACCACTGTTTAGCTACAGCCGAGACCAAAACATGCCAGCAAACCGATGATAAGATGCTGAGCAGTCGAAAAGCTACATTGTGCTCAACAAAGAAGGAAAAGCAGATCAAGGCCAGGATGTGTTGGGGCTTGTTGGACCTCTGCAGAAGCAGATGGGGGTGCTCAGGTTGTTGTGAAGCAGGGAATCATAATTCAGACCAGTTCACTGCATGTGGGTGACCACTCAGGATGAACCAGAGTTCAGTTCTTATTGGGTTAAAAAAATCCCAAAAAATCCCAGTCTCTATTGTCTGAGTTTCCAGCTTGTTGTCTCTACCAGGGCGAGATAGCATCAGGGCAAACCCTCTCTGTGGCTTCCTGGGACCTCAGAGAGCCTGTGGGAGGCAACGCACCTGCGTAGCAGACAATGGTGAACCATCCCTTAGGTTCTGCTGGTCTTTGAAGTGGCGACGGATGGGAGCTCAATACCCTGGGCCTTCTTTTATCACAAGCATCGCTCTGTGGTTTTCGGTAAGCAGTCTTTGTGTTGGGAGATGGCTTTGAGATGAGAGGACCAGAGCTTTTGAGGATGCTGGAAGGTTTGGTTGACCAGCAGTTCCACATCAGACAAGGTGCAGACACAAAGCCAAAACTGCTAGAACAATTTATAACACTTTAAATGATTAGGCGTATCAACAGGGATACCATCATTTGACAAAATGTAATATTAATGGCTTGCTTTGTAACTGATAACTGTATTGTGTTTTTATTTTGTAAAGAACTTTAACAGTTTTGTTGCTGAAATGTGCTGTACTAATAAAGTTGACTACAAGTTTCTAGAAAGGGAATGCAAGGACAAACAAGACTTCTGAGGTCTGCAGTTTATTTTTTTTCTTTCACTTCAAATACATCCACAGATGTTGTGAATCAGGCAGTCAGAAACGTACAAAGCTACAATGTCATCTTGACTTTCCAAAATTCTTTAAAGACAGTGTCAGTATCTGTAAACTTATGAATTTAAAAAAATACAGAAAAAAATATTATTTTCAAGAAATTTTTTCATTAGTCACCTCAGAATAACACAAGTAGAAAAACTTTCATATTTTGACCTGTCAGGTCTGATTTGGAATATTCTACAATACTGTGCAGAACACAATTCATGAAGTCTTTATTGTTAAAATGTCATTCAATTCAAGTGAATCTAATATATTTCTCCATGGATTAATTGTACAACTTTAATAGCAAAAAGCATGCAAGTTTGGAGGTGAAAAAACATTTATGGAGCTAGGAGAATCATGGAAGATCGCACAAGAGCTTAGTTGTTTGTATTAGGACTGAAAACACAACACACTAGACACTTCTTACCATGTTCATTTTTTTAGCTTCACTTGCTGTTAAACAAGCATTTTGAGCGTAAAGTAGCTTCAAAACATGACATCGTTTACTGCAGTGCATTTCCTCATGATTAACTTGATGAATTATTCACTGGCAGCTGATGGATGTACTTTCTCCCATTCTACCTCCACACATCTCCATCAGAGTTACCTCTCTTCTTATCCATTTAAGCTTTCCACATGTTCACCTCAGCACTCTCAGTTTCATTTGGTGTGATGGAAAACAAACAAACAAACAAACATTGCTTTGGAGTAAACACTAGAAGAGGAACAGTGGAGCTTGTGGAGCTAGTCTGTGAATGACAGGTGTTAGACTCAACACCTCACCTCTTTACAAGCGAACAACAAAAGCCAACAGAGTCTAAACCCTGAGGACTAGACAATGGGGATCAGTATGATGTTCCAGAGTTATCTCTGTCATTATCACGGGGATAAGAACCTTACAATCTCGGTGCCTGACCCGCTATCTGTCACCGTCTCTTTTCACCCACCGTCTGTAATGACACATCACTGGTGCTGGAAGGGGTTCTGACTGTACGCCGGCACAGTTTTGCCGCACTCGCCCGAGTGTGATGCTTCTAGAGTCACCTAAGACTGAAGCTGTCAAAAGAGGCGCATCCTCTGTCACGATGACAGACACGGCCGTACAAGACGTCAGACATGAGTAATGGACTCTGCTGAGCCTCCCACGCACACGGGGAATTTTTAGCCTACAAGTTGTGGCGTTTGACACCATAAGTAGAAAACATAACTGGAGAAAAAAAGTCATTTTTTACTTAATCTAAATTGAGGTTCTGATAAGTCGTCTTTTACAAATCTTTTGAAGCATTGGCCTGCTGGAGATTCTTATGACACTTGCAAAAAATGTAAAACAGAATTGTTTGTTCACTGAAAACAAACAAAGAAGCAATTTTTCCTCCATAATAAAAAAAAATTCTACTATATATATTTTTTGTGATCAAATTTTTATTATCCTTTGCTGAATAACTGCTGAATATCCATGCTGAATAAGAATATATATCTGTACACAAAGTAGAAAAAACCACAAATAACAGAAAAGATATAAAACAGATATAAAAAAATAGATTCTATTATGCAGTTACATTAGATGTCAGTGATATGGTTTTATCACAGCATTTTGTGTTACTTTTGTGACTCTATGCTGAAAACCTCTGTTCACTTTCTCACTTTCTGTGATATCCCATCAGCTGACCTTAAAATGTAAAAATAGTTTGCGGGTTTTTAAAACCTTAAAAGAATAAAGGTTTACTTTTTCTTCTTAAGGAGTATATAAAGAAATCCACAAAAGCAGAACTTAGCCAAACTTATTCAAATGTTTTATAAATCAGGATACAAAAACAAACTAAACAGATTGAATTATTTCTTAAACAATAGAATCTGTACTTAGTTCACTTTGATTCACACATTTCTGACAGGAATTGGGGTTTTTTAAAAAAATTTGTCGTACAAGATTTACTTGTTCTGCTCCAACATCT
Organism: Micropoecilia bifurca; assembly: GCA_903067075.1. Classification (NCBI taxonomy): domain Eukaryota; kingdom Metazoa; phylum Chordata; class Actinopteri; order Cyprinodontiformes; family Poeciliidae; genus Micropoecilia; species Micropoecilia bifurca. The sequence continues at coordinate 9,881 of CAEGAF010052625.1, forward strand.
ATGCTTCCAAGTCCGCCTTAATGAGTCTCGTTTTACATGAGGAAATAATGAGCACAAACCCGGGGTGAAAATGTTTACCGGTCCAGATGAAGCTTAAACAATGAAGACCTGACCTGATTTTATTCCCCACTTTACTTTCTAGTTATTTTCCAACCTGAAGCACAAAAACAGTTTCAACAGACTCAGGGATCAAGGCCAACCGCAGAGGAAGACACAATCCAACAAAATCTCACTGATACAAAACAAATGACTTTTCCAGCAATAAGAATGAAAGAAAGAAAGGAGAATGGATCCAGAAAACAAATGAAGCACAATATCAGCTTCCCATGTTGGCTAAGAGATGTTTCACAGAGTCCTATTTGCTCAGAAACTTTGCTTTTAACATGGCCCTCCGTTCTTCTTCTTCTGCTTGTAACGTGGCAGAACTATGTGTCACACAATCGCAACAATCTGGCTGAAATTAGGTGCCGCCGCAAACAGAAGGCGTTATTCACAAAAAGGGTCAGACAAGGACAGCTGGTGATCAACTTGAATATTGTAATAAGAGCAATCCACGGCCACTCTACGGGAAGCAGAGGAGGAATGCCCAGCCTGGAGAGGCCCTCCACCTTCTCATCTGTCCACTGAAAGTCCCCCGATGGTTCTGCCTGGCCCATGATTCCCCATCCACCCACGCCCTGGATGAGCCCATAATGAGTCCACAGGTCTAATGGATACAACAACACAATTAAAGTCAGAAAGGACTCCTCACTCCAATGTGTGCGTGAGCGTTCAAGAGAGCCCTCATTGTGCCGGTGTGTTTCTGTACACTACCTGGTCAGCCCAACCACTTGTGCTCAGTGGAAGTGTATGAGAACAAAGGGAGAAGCTGCCGCATGCAGCACTGCGACCTACGGCCCGAAGGCCCGGATGGTAGAAAGCAATTCCTGGCTTGCACTTAGCTTCTCTGGCACAGAAAATCTGGCAGGTCGCAAAAAACAACAACACGGAGACCACCAAGATGTGGACAAGATCCAGGATGTTCCGTTTTTTGCCTTGAGGTCCTGACAAGTGTAAAAAAAGTCCAACCCTTTTCTTCAGCAGAAGTAAGAACAGTAGGGCGTATTTCCACTCCAGAATGCCAGCTTTATTTTATAATAATGTAGAATAACAGCTTCACCGAAGCAATGCTTCCTTCCAAATGGGCTGTGTGAAAGTTATATTTCCTTCACAATGTCAAATTTGTGGTGACCCTGATATATTCTTGTCATTTTCTCTCTTTTTGTCAAGAAGAATTATTCCTGCTGAAAAGAAGCAGCATTCATCAAATCTGGAACAAACTTCCAGAAAACTGCGAAACAGCCTAACCGCAGTTCAGTTCCTATGAATCAAGTCTAAAAACCCACCTGCGGAAAGTTGTTTTTGAACCATAAGAAATGGAACACTGACCAACATATTTGATGTGTATTGACGATTCTAACAATGCCACTTGACAAAATTGTTTTTTACAGCTGTATGGAATATAGGATGTTTTCCCAATGTAAAGCGCTTTGAACTGCCATATTGTTGAAATATTCTATAGAGAATAACTTGATTGATTGATTGATTGACTGATCTCTTTTCTTGCCTTTTTCCAATTCTATTATTTCATCATTTTTCCTCTCTTTCCTTTTTAAAAATCAAGCTGTAAAAATGTATTAAATAAAATATGCCTTCTTGTTTAGTAACCGTATAATTTGAATTCACAGAATGAAATTCCAGCAGGTCCACGACATCCTGTACGCAAAAGATAATTTAGACTTTAACAAAGAAGAAGAAAGCACGTAATTGGCCATAAATCACAGCAAATTGGCCACCGTTTAACCTCTTCCGGTCCCACAGAAGTACAGACACCAGGGAAATGCTCCCTCTCGTCCATTTGCTGAATCCCACCAACAAATAAGCAGCAATCACCAATGGGGAAGTGTAATAGTGGAGTGTACACCAGGGTGTGGAGACCTACTGGGACCAGTTGACCTGTGTTTTCCTTGCACACAGCAGGCTGGGCTGATAGACATCTGTGTCTTTGAGATTTCCCACCATAAGACGGCATTTAAACCTCTGAACGTCAGTTTCCTCAAGGGGGACTGGACCTCGATGTCTCCTGGAGCATTTTCTTGATTTATATCCGACATTATGTTGCTGCACTTCCTCTGAGTGTGTTTAAGTGTGTGTATGTGATATGAGGGGTGTATTTTTTTTCTATCTAAACATCCCATTTTGGACCACCAGTGTACTTGTATTGTTTATTTTATGAAGGCTTTATGTCTTTGACTAATAATAGTGAACCATTCATTGGTAGCTAATTTCTTTCAAAACAGGAAGCAACATTATGCTAGCCTGGTATAAAACAGTCCCTTGTATTACACTTTGCTTCATACAGAGCATACAAATCCTTCCTGGAGGTTTGGACTCTGTGGACATTTAAAATTTACCCAATTGCTAACTTTTCCCCATGATTGATGCTATGAAGCTTACCAGAAATTTCCTGCACTGTAAACAAGTAATGGTGTTAATTCAATATTTGGAATGCAGATTGAATGGCTTTGTTCACTTCCTCCGCTGCCAAAACTACAGATATAATCCTAAAACAAAAGTAGAAAATGAACATAATCAATCACAACTTCTTCTTCTGTTCGCTGATTGGCCTTGTTGACCAAAGATCAATGGATCTGAGATCAATGGAGAACTGAAGGGAGATGAGAATCAAGCAGAATTACTTAAGAAGGCGAAGGCAATACTGTAAATTTGCAAGGATAGGTTGTTTAAAAAACAACAACAAAGTTTTAGTTCCCCTTTAGATCCGGACAAAAGGAACTAGCACATAAATGATTTAAAAGGCTCATTCAATGCTTACTTAAAAGAGTTTTGTCTGATGACAAGAAATCTGTCAATAACTTCCTTTTTTACTTCAAAATAAGAGATACTCCAACATTAAACCTGTTCACTAGATGAAACAATACACAAGTTGGATTTATTAGAAAAAGACGAGGATTTAGAAACATGTTTGAGATTTCCTTCTCCTGCGATGCTACTTGACCCGCTGTGAATTTATGACCCACATCTGTAAAGTGGAGGAATGCTGATTTTTATCTAATGCAGAATATGGCCCGAGGAGAGGACAAGTCATCTTGGGACACGGTCCTCTGCCACTAACAGCAAATTTGTCATGCATTGTTTTCAACAACAAGAGGGAGCTTCACAGTGGGTAAGTGTGCTTTAATTGAAGTGGCAATAGAGTTTGAGTCATGTTACATTCTACAAGAAGAGTGACGAAGTATCTGTTGAGAGCACTGGGCAGGGTTACATTAAAGGCATTCCACCGGACCTCAAACACTCGACAGCAAAGGGTCCTGGTCTCTGTTTCTCCCTTCCAGACAGATGCCAAAGTCATTGTTTATCCCAGTCTGCTTTTCAGAGAGAAAACTCGATCCCGCTGGCTACCAATGTCACCACTGGACCCCTGTCCTCCACTGTCATTCAATCCCGTCTCTCCTCCTTTCAGGAATGCACTTCAGTCATTCTTTTGTGCTCTCATCTTCTCTTTTCTCTGGACCACAGTGCCCTGGGCAGCTCTGGGGGGGAGGTGTGCTGTTTGGTTGCCCCACATCTATTCATCCTTGCTGATGAAACTGGATACGGTGACCTCCTCTGTGTCCAGTAGTCTTTATCCCTAGCTCCTCCTAGTAAGTGGCAGCAATCAGAAGCTTGTATGTGGGAGACAAGCCAAGAAGGCTGGTCAATTATTTCTTTGCTGTAGCAATTCTTGGCAATACAATATTTTTTCAGGTACGAGCAGCAAAGTCCCACATATGTATATGCCCATGGAAAACTTGCCAAGTCATCTCTGCCAAGAGATGATTTGGGATTTTATCCTGCATCACACAGTTATTTGGTATTGTTCATTTGATTTGATGAATGACATTTGAAGAAATATGTATTCCTTCAGTAATGTCTCTAGTAAGACATCTAATATCCTCCCATTACTAGCTGTTGATTTCACCAGTGGACATGAAATCAGCAGGTTACCAGATGTCTGCATGCAGATGTCTGTCTTACGAGTTCGTGCAAAGGTACATTTTTACGGCTGCGTACTCTTTGTTGATGTGGGAACCTTTACCAAATTTTGGTGGCAGAGATCTTGCCACTGTGGAGTCATGATGGTTATTTGTCATCATGTGTGTAGATTTCAGATTCTAAGCAAAGATACATGAAATCCTTGTGTGCAGAATCTGAGCTTGATTATGATTTTCATGAATGCAACTGAACTCATCATCTTTCTTACAAATATGGTTACAAATGTTTAAGAAGAAATACACAAACTTTCCAACAGTGTCAGACTTGACACCAATTTCCATTTTACAATAGAGAAATAATAATTGAAACAGAAATGTCAAAAATATTAAGTTTATATTTTCTGAGTCCAATGTTGAAAATGCATATCTGTATCACATATGGAAAATGCTGCTGTGAGGTGAAAAAAACCCAACCTTGCTAGCAGGAAGTGTGGCGGATTTGTGATTTTTTCATTTACATCTGCCAGAACTTTTTTTTTTTTGTTCTCTTCACTGCTTGTTTGTTTCGGAAATATGCCATACTTGCAGATAAGCAATCCATCATGTTATACGGAGCACAAACATCCAGTGGAAATGGATGAATATCACTAAATTTACAGCAAATGGTAGTGTTTCCCAAGCAGGGCCCCTTTCACTTGCTCTACAGGAAGGTCATCAACCCATCATTGTAACCATTCCTTCAAGGCCTGTTCAGTCATTTTACATCTAATTCACATGTAAAATCTTGTTTTCAAGACTAGCACTCTAAGATATGATACATGTCTACATTCCCTAGGCAGCATACCCTCTTATAAGTAAACACTGGTAGACAGATCTTTGATATTGACCATAATTCTGGTCTTTGTATAAAAATAATAAAAATGGAATCAGCCATTCCCTGATGCTTGCATATGAGCTCTTCTCTAGTGCTGAACAAAACTTTCAAATCTATCTGCTAGACTGCTGTCATTTATGTAATCAGCTTTAAAACAGTGACAAATACGGACAGCAGAATGTGTGAAAATGCCAAACAGTTCACCCAGCAGTATCTAATTCTAAGCTATTTTAACACAGTGGCATACCACAGTGCAGCACCTCGCATCACATAAGAGGAAAACATGGGAGAAATTACAACAAGGGTTCTTCAATTCCACAGTAAAACATACAACACCTCCCTAATTCACAAGACATGACAACCCCTCCACACCGCACATTAACATAATCTACATTTACCATGTGAACAGCAATTTGTCTGGAAAATCCTCCCCCCTCCTACAGGTTCATTATTGAAATTGTATCCATTAAAAATAACTGAATTACCATCACAACTGGCTCACCATGAGGTTCATTGTTGCCTGTCTATGAAAAGCAATCGTAGCCATTAAGGCAAGATGGAAAAAACCCCAAAGACTGTAAAATTCATGTTTTTCTTTTGTGTGTGTACAATGTGTGCATGAAAATGTTTCTGCTATTAGATATGTTTGTGTATTCATGCACTGCTCTTTTTTTTCCTTTTAACTGTCATCCTCCTCTGTTCTCATGGAAACCAATTAAGATGGTTTTATAATTTATTTAACTACTCTTTAGAGCACAGAGTTTAGTGTGAAAGTCATTTTAATAACAACTTTGACATGAATATTACAAGACAGATCTCTGAGTGTCTCTCAGTCAGTTACATGTTTCTGTCCATGTGGGCTTCCCAGAGGAAAGTCTTGTAAAAATCCTCGAAACAAATTTGATTCAGTTCAGTCTATATTGCGCCAATTCACAACAGATCTCATCTCAATGCATTTTACAATATAAAAGGGAATTTAATCAAATCACAGAGGTCGTTTTCAGGTTAAGTACTCACTCAACATGAGTGAGTTTGTACTTTATTTTGTTTTTCTTTTTTTTGCAACCAAAATGAACTACAAAAGCACAAAAAAGACTTTTTTCGTGTCATTATGAAATGAAAAAAATTGCTTCTTTTTAGTTAACTTCTCTTTTAAGCACCTCACTGATTCTCAAAATAGCTAACTTTAAGTTATTAACAACTGCCACACTAACGAGTATTAGTGAGAATCACCAGGCAGCACTACGGTACTTTCCGAGATCATAAAATGACTGGACATTTAAGGTTGTGATAAGGTAGCCACTAGCCCAGGTGATCTCAAAATGAAAATCATTCAATTCCGGTCACACTCCAAAAATATCATCCCAATGCATGGTTAATCTTAAGTTTTGTCTCAATATTTTTCTTGCCCCTTGAGCCCTGAACAGCTCATTTAGCAACTACTGAAAGTTGTTCTTCATGGAACTGAAAATGTCACCTTAATAAGAGCAAAGTTTCCCTGTGCAGCTCTTAGTTTACGATGAATAAACAAGGTCGTTAGCCCTTGAAACATGTGGGTACCGAGGAAACGTCATAAACAATCCATCTCATTTGTGCTCAGTGGCCTGTGATAAGTGTTCCTGCATTAATGTATGTGCTTGTGTGTTTATCCTGGAAAAAAAATGCAGTAAACCCATGACCTGTCTGAAACGGTGGCCCAATTATGACAGTCTCCTTCAGCATGCAGCCTTGCAAAACCAAGCTCCATGAAATTGATTATGGGCACACCTGCACCTCATTTGAGGCCACTTTCTGCTCCCTAGCCTGTGACACCCTGCTGACCACTGCTGAGTTTCGAGTGGAAAATAGCCCTGTGGATGCAAGTATAACAATTACAAAAACTGTTAAATACCGGATTCTATTTGTTTTGAGCTGGAAAAACAATAGCAAGTTATTATGACAAACTATCTTTAAGATATTAACAAAGCTGGGGGCAAAAAAACAATCAATTTCATAATTCTGAATATTCCCCCAGTTTCCTTGCAATTCCTTTCACGTTGCTTTCATTAGCAACCCTGAGTGTTTTATTCTCCCATTTTGTTTTGTTTTCCATCTTTAAAAGTCTTGCTCTTCCACCTAGGACTGACCTCCTCCATTACCCTCAAGGTCACTGGGAGGGAACAAGGACATTCCTTTATGTGAAACGGCAATCCTTGACTGCCATTAAATAAACAGAGATGTTTTATGAGCACCGCTGACAGCAAAACTGAACGAGATGACAAATATGACCTTTACGACATTAATGGGTTTTTAATTGCTTTGATAAAATATTGTAATTATATCTTAGCAATTAAAGATGGGGGACAGTTTTCTCAACATAATGTTTTGCTGTGATGACATATCTGTGGATAATCTTCCTCTTTCAAAAAAAATGTTTTTGAAGTAATTTTAAATATTCATTTAAAGAAAAAATGAATATTCAATAAATAAATATTCATTTAATAAAAAAATCATAATCAGTTTTAAGAATAAACTTATACTCTGAGCTAAGTTCTACCATGTTTCGCTGACAACATTCTTCAGTGTTGATGTTGTTGAGGGAAGAAGAGCCAAAGATTGACAACCTGAATTTCTTGGAAGCTAAACTGTTAATAGTCCTAACTGCCGGTGGTAGTCTAACATTGTAATTAGGATGCAAGTGTGGGGCTAATAGTTCAGTTAATTTTTCATTTCGCGCCTAAGCGCTTTTGCTAATTTTGAAAATGCTTAGAGAACTTAGTATCCCCTAAATTAAAAATTTCAGATAATACCTAAAACGGCAATTTACTTGGTTGTTTCAAAAACTTTCAGCTGAACAAAGTTCGACTGAAGTTTGCTGAAGTTTTGGTTCTGTTAAGAATTTCTAAAGTAGCGAGACATATTGGTGTTCTTATTGGGAACATGGATAAGTTGTATATTTTCGAAAGAACATCTTTTTTAAAGAAAAAGCAGACAGGGACAAAATAAAACACTGCAAGATATAAACATAAATAATATATCTAAGGGCACTGTAGAATATGCAAACTACAGTGTTTAAGATTAAATTAGGGTTTTAGTCTGTCAAGGGCAGCTATGCTTTCAATTGACGTCAGCGCATTAGCATTAGCTTCTGCTAAATATAGTGTTACTGTAGTACTTCAGCAATAGCATCAGTGGAACTAATCTTTATGATTACTAATTTAAAGCTCCCTCCACTAATTAAGATAATAGAAGAACATTTAAAATGTTTTTTGTGACAGTTTTTTTTTATGAACATCAATAAAAAAATTTGAAAATTAAACATTGTTCTTGTAAGTTGCAGTTCTCAAATAGAACTATTTGGAATAATAGAAAAAAATAGATCCTCAAATTCTAATTGGTGCATTTATTTGTTCCTAAAGCAGGTAACATTTGTCCAACTTTCCTAAAAGTTGTGTGTTTCATCAGACAAAAAATCTCCAGGGTCGCCATCCACTCTCAGTCTACCCAGTCTTTCTCCCGGTCAAACTTCCCTTCACCTCTCTCATAACGTTATCAGCACATTGGCTGATAGCGTTACGAGGACTCCTTATGGGGTCCAACACACTGCAGACATCTGGCTTTCATCACCGACTACTTTGAAGGAAAAAAAACAAATGTTGAGTTATATCTCTCTGGGTACGGCATTTTCACTTTTTTTATTTACTTGCTGTTTTCCCTCGGCAGATTCCAAGGCTTGTCTGAACTCTCCCTCTCTTTCTCTCGGTGATCGTAAATGCGGGGAGGATACAAACTCTTCTTTGCTTGCTGCTCGTGCAGCAAAGCCTCAACTGCAGTATGTAGCTGTCAAATCTTCTCAGCAGTTTTCTACAACGCACAAACACTCTGAACAGAGAATCCCTAGACTAAGAGCAAGTGATTGTCATGCATACATCTGTAAGGGAAGAGTACTCAGCGTAAGAACGCCTTGCCAGGTTTTCACAGTAGCTGTTGAGAGTAAGCCTGGGATGCAGCTGACTCAAAGGTGACCACCCATCTCTTTTCCTGACTGTTGTTTAGCATTCTTCATAATTAGAGGCGCTGAAGCATGCCAAGCATTCCTAATAGAGGTGTTTTACACTAGCAACTGACACCATCACTCAACCTGAAGCCAGTGGCCCTTTACCAAAAGGTCAAAAACTCAGATTTCTCTTTTTTCCTCTCAGTCAAGCTGCCTCCATCCTAGAGATAATAAGAAAGAGCGTTTCATTAGAGTGACAACACCACCCACCTCCCAGCATTGTTCCCCACCTCATGTTAAACCCTGCCAACCAACAATAAGGCTGGGTACTAGTTAGAACTAGACATGCTATAATGACAAATGGCGCTTCTGGTTTCTATATCAATGAAGACGAGTGTTAAGCATGAATTATTAAGGGCCAGAGCAGAGCAGAGTATTTCGATATTGAACCGCTCATGAATAATTCTAGCAGCTTCCCCCCACCCACCAAAATAAATTACCTCCTCCATGTTCTGCAGGAGGAGATGCTACGCTTCGTCTCTGGAGGTTCAGGTGGTAGAGAGAGAAAATATACTGTACTGGACATGAAAATTCATTTCACGCCGCAGCGATATTTGGGATTGTGAGCAAGGCGAGGCAAGCGACTTGAGCTGAAATGTGTTTGGACGGGCCCGGATTGTATATTCTCTTTGATCCGCTGGTCAAAGATGAGTCCGCCGAGAGACTCACACTGGGATGAGAAGTATAAGGAATGCTAACGGAGGGTGGGGTGGGGTGGGGAGAGAGGCGATGATTGGGAGGCGAAGGTTGGGGTTGCATGTCCAATTATCTAGCATGCAAGCAGAGAGGGAAGCCGGCCAATTAGAGGAAAAGGGGGGAGAGAGCGCTGTCAAAGACCCACAGAAACAGACAGATAACCGGACAAAAACACAGCTCTTATAGACCTACAGACAAAATGAGCAGGAGTAAAAATACTGTTTAGAAAAAACACATTTTCAGCAAGATTTAAAATAAAGAAACACATTTGAACAATAATTTGTAGTGTGTTTTACTCTGAAAAACAATAAAAGAAGCCTCTCTTTTTCTGGTACTCTAGACAGACTTTCACATATGCAACAAAAGAAGAAAGCTTTGCAATTTACCGTTTTGGGGGTAAAAAATGAAACAATGCAGAACTCTATACTAACAGTGTAAGGTCATGTTTAAAGTTCCTGGAATTGAAATGCTAGCTTGTCATTTGATTTGTTGTTGACGATGCTTTATGTACAACTGAGTTATTATTGCTGTTTAAACTTTATCTTTAATAACATAAAGTTACCTAATTTTTAAAGTGCAATCAGTAATACTTTTACAACAAATTTATATCCATAATGATTTCTTGGTTAATGTCAAGTTGTCATAACAAAGACATTTTGAATAATGTCAACTTTGTATTAAATGTGTCATAATTTACCGAATGACGCTTTATGACAACAGTCATAAATATTCATGTTCATGTCAGGTGTTATGTCATGTTTATGACAGTGTCATGTCAGTCTTATTCACCCCCTTCAAATAAAGTGTTACCAAAAAGGTTCCTTTGGATACCAGCTACATATAAACTGTGTACTTTTTATGGCTACACATGGTTACTTTTTTTAATCATGTTTCTGAATTAATTGATATATGTTGATGCTTTATTGGAGAAAATAGTAAATACAACAACATTCCTAGTTTTGGGGTTTTTTAAGTTATCAATAATTTGAATTTATTGTTGTGATTAAATAAAAACCCAAGTAATTGTTCACTGTAAAGTTTAACAATAAAATAAATGCTACTTTTATCCCCAATACTATATCTACTACTACTACTACTTTATTTTGTCAAGCAGGAAATTGGTGATTTTTTTGGTGCATCCAGGGTTAAAAACAAAAACTCTAAGACAGCCATTCATTAAAACCGTCCCGAGGAGAGAAAATAATTATGGCAACTCAGAATTACCCACCATTACTTGCAAATTACGAACACCGATGACTCACTGACTTTCAGAACATAACTTGTTGCTTAACCAAACAGTATTTAAGCTGTTAAAAGCTCCTCAGGTTTTAGATATTTAAACGTGTCTGGTTTTGTATTTGTAGATTCAGTTTACTTAGCGTCTTGGCAAATGTGGAATTCATTAGACAAGCACTTAACCTGCATGTACTGAGAAAGATTTATTTAGTGAACGCTTACCAATACACTCATAATTTTTAAGAGTGTAATAAAAGTTAGTTCAACTAACAGGTTTTCAACCAAAAAAAAGCCTACTAAAGCAAATCACGTAAAACCATGGTATTTATAACACCTCACTTCTCGGAAGACCTTAAATTCCAGCAATCACTGGCAATGTTTATAGGAACCCATAGACCTTTGCTCTAGCTTTAAACTATTTTAATTTGGTAGCTCTGTCTCTCGTCTTTACGTCCTTTCAATGCAGAATGATCGTTCAATCACTTCAGGAATGTCTGGTGACTTCTCAATGTCTCATTTAAGTTTGGGTAAATTGAGGGGTTTTGAAGCAAACAGCATGACACTCTGCGGCCAAGTCAAGTCCCAACAGTGGATCCTGTCGTTTCAGACCAGCTGTATAATTTCTGACACCACAGGAATGAAGCCGCAACTCCAAACTTGAGACAATGAACACTCAAAGAAACAAAAACGATCTCTACTGCAATCAAGAGCATGGCATTTTGTGTCTAAAGGCACCTGCATGGCAGATTATCATCTGCTTCCAAGACCAAAGGACATGCGCAATCATCATCAAAGTGGCTGAAACCGTTTCTGTCTAGCAGGAATGCTTCTGAAAGATACAGAAAAAACATTTAGAGGGCTACTCACAGGATATTAAAGACTATAGCACTCCAGCCTTACAGCTGGATCCCAGTATAAAGACCCTCGTAAGCCAATAATTAGCCACAGATCCACTTCACACGCTCACCTTGACTTTTGGCCTCTTTTACTCACCACTACTTCCTGCAAACATATTTAACGTCCCGGTCTAAATGGCCCTTTGATCAAGGAGAACGGCAGATGTTTAATACTTGCACAACCATTAGTAGTTCTTTGTGCTTTAATACATCATAATTTGGAGTTAAGCAGACAAAGGTCAAAAGGGCACAGAGGCTGACCTATCGGAGGGCTCTGGTGCTTCATCAGTCTTTACAAGAATCCTCAATGAGAGGGCAGTGTGCCTGTTGTCCTGAGCCGATTTAGAATTTAGTCACAGTAAGTCAGGTAAGGAAATCATGATGATGGAAAAGAAAGAGAAATTAGTAAAATGTAGGTTAAGCACAAATATAGTCGTTGTAGTAATCAGGAAGAATGTCACTAAAGGAAGTGTTCTTAATATAGGGTGGCCATAGTTGCAAAAGCTTTGTTGTGAAAGAAACAAAAAACAAAAAATATTCCATCTCACTAATACTATGGTAATATTTCCATATAGACAGAAAGCCTAGGGCAAAATAACACGATTTAACCAAATGAGCAAGCTGCATCATTACTTATCAAACTGATCACGATTCTCTAAAGCTGATCGCCATGGCATACCAAAGAGCAATTTCAATACTATCTGAAATAAAAGTTCATGATTGTAATGTGATGCTTTTTCTGATTTATTGGTCAGTTCCAATAAAAAGAAAAAAAAAATTATGGTCTCTCAATGCATGTTGTATTTGGAAATGTCTGTCACAATTAGGAAATCTCACAGTTGAAGGGATCAATGGTGAGTTGTAAAAATAGATTTTAACTGAGAAACAATTATTATAGCAAAAATACTATAGGCTGGTTCATTTTTAAACTTTTTTTGTAAATTTCAATAAAATATTGCTATACAGACATCACAATGTTGCTAACGCTGCAATGTCTCTTGGTAATTGACATGTGAGATGCTTCAAAGCAGCTATGTCTAGCCAAAACAGTCATTTTTGCAGGTTGACTAATGTTCAGCTCTTTCAATTCAAATAGGAGCAAATTGAAATAGATAATAATGTAGAAATGATGTAACAAGTAAGTCCAAATTGAGAGAGTTGGCCCAATAGTGCTTGTGTGGCCGCTGCTCAAAAATCCCAATGCGAATCAAGAGAGTGTTTTGTTAGCATTGTTATAATTTCTCAAATGAATTCAATTTAAGACATGTGACCACCTTCCAAATGCAGCTTCATATGTTCTGTAGAACTGCCTTCTTCTAATGCTTCCTCTACGTCTATTGTCCATGTCAGCTGTGCTAGAACAAGATAACATGTTTTTTTTTACACACCAGAAGCCATTAAACTGAATGTATTTCTTCTTAATAGTGTGAATAATGTAATAGAAAAGTACCATTAATGAGCACTTTCCATTTTAAGCCACCCATATAAAGACTTGAATTATTGCAGGGCCACAGATGGGTCCTTGGTAAATTATTAGAGGAGCACAGTTTGTTTAGTGTGTTGATGTGGATATCAAATGAAGACATCAATAAAAATTGGTGCAAACTCTGAAAGCTCATTAAGTATGAATCAATCTATGCTCTAATAAATAGCCACATGAGGCATTCGCCCAGCCATTCATCATTCTATGCCACTTGATTTATGCAGAAACAAATAGCTCTAATAATCCTGGTTTCTTCCCTGGAACTCAAAGGACACTATATTATCAAGAAGATGTATTATCAGAGGAAGGAGAAAAGGAAAAAACTGCGGTATGTCATCTGGATTTAGAATGTTATAGCCGAGCGTTTGTGGTGTGCAGTCTGGAGCTCAAGGAAGACCTTGGGCATTTTGTCTTTTTGATTGTAATCTGTGGGTGACCAAAATCAATAATTACATTTATTTCCTAAGCAATGGAGAACAACAGTGGGTGACAGAAACTCTTTTCGATGGAGTGTCTTTATGTGTGTATGTGTTTGCACAATCCCAATGCAGAATTTAACAGGAAGGAGGGGAATAACCTCACTGCTTCTCATCTGGCTAAAAGAAATGAAAGATGATAGCAGCTGAAGTTCTTATTCATGTCATTCCTATGAGATTACACAGAAATGTTTTTTTTTTTTTTTTGCCTTTAAAAGTATTACAAAAAAGTAAATCAAATTTGTCTGTTTTTGTTTTTCAAACCAGGTTCAGTATTTTTTTTTTACAAAAACTGAGAAATAAATACTTGGATCACATGGTAAGATAACAAGAATTCCACAGCCAGACCACAAAACTCCAAAACTAAGTGTGGGTCATGTTTATGAGCATAGAGTTTGACATGAAAGAAACTTAAAATTAACCTTTTCCTTGCTTCATATTAATTGACCAGGGATCCTCTGGATATGTTTTCATATCTAAATTATATGTGGAGAAAAGTTTGATTTCCACAATCACTGAATGGTTTCCTGATATATCAGTATAAAATGTTCAACTAACACATTTAGGAGATAAGGGAGACATGACAACTGTTGGAACTGGAGCAGAAAGGTTTCTCACTTTGTTGAGAAACCTTGCAAGCAGGCAAGGCTCACTGTAGCCCTTCTCCATCCCTTCATAAGCTACCCGTTTGTAATGGAAAACATTCACGCCTGACAAACATACCAGAGTTTGTTTCCTTTATTGGTGCAGACCTAACCAAACCATTGACAGCAAATATATGTCATTTTGGACTTCCCAAGCTACCGCTGCTGGGCAACACAGTAGAAATTAGACCTTCTGTGTTATCAACGCTACTACTGCATGTAGGGATTGTGCTGAAATCGTACCTGATCACTGTTTTCTGCTTAGCAACGCTGATGCCTTTTTGTTGTGGGTCACAATATGACCCACAACAAACTACATGACCCACAGAAAACTACGTTGACTTTGACCTTCAAAGTGTCATTGCAGTTGTGATAACTGTGGCATAAATGTGCACAACTGAAATACAGCAAGCAGGAATTTGCAAAGTTTGCTCTTTCCAGGTATGTGCTCCGTCAGGACCGCGTCTTTTCAGTCCAATGGGAGTGATGATCGTCACCTGGGTTTGTTTACAAGGCACCATTCACTTGTTAAAAAAAAAAAAAAAAAGCGCAATGAGAAAGCAAACCACACCAAGCAAATAAAATAAAGTCTGTTTTTCCTCCAAACCAAGCAAACGGACCAAAGGTACTTCCTGGAGTGTTTCATGCGTGGATGATTGATATCTGGAGATAAAACCATCTTTTGGGCGAGTTCTTGGCTGTCTTGTGCTCACTTTTTATATCTATGTTTAAGATATTTTGGGGAAAAAAATACTTATAGCTGAATAAAATAAATCGAAAGTACAACTATCAAGAATTACGAGCCTGATTGCAACTGAAACAAATAAGTTATATAAAAATAAGACTTATTTCAAAAGCTTGCTTTGAGGAGTCGCAATGAACCACAAATTAATTACATAAGATTATAGTTACTGAAGCTCTTACTTACTCCAAGGCCGATACAAAAGCTAACCCCTACTGCCTTTTTGTTGTCAGTTCTGTGTACTCAGAGATTTTTTTTCAATCCTACTTACTGCAAGTTTTAACAAGCTATGCAAAACTACAAGAGCGATCAGATGTGTGTCAGGGGAACACAGAAATGGCAAACACAGTAGCTGATTGGATTTTCTTTTTCTTTTTTTTTGCAAGCTAAGCCCTGAATCTAGTTAAATGTCCTCAAGCAGAGCTAGACACAAACACACCCCGGCTTCACTATGAATAGCATAAAAAACGGTAAACAACCTACCATGAAAAAGCAACTTTAGCTAATGAAACCTGTGGTTATTGTGTCGCACGAAAAAACATGCCGACTCGCAAGCACTTGGCTCACTTTCAACAGTATTCAAACATTAGTTCATGCCCCAACATCAAAGCCAACCATACTTAGGAACTTTTTAAGAGAACTTTTGTCCAAGAAGAGCAGAAAGGAACATACACAGCGACACTAAGTGAACTCTCGTCTTCAGACAAGGACATAAACTTTGGAGGAGCAGTCCTGAGCTTCCAATGCTCACTTTAATTCAAAACTGCACGTACAGCATGCTGGATCTGCCTTGTAATTAATAAAGTAGTCATTATCTACATAGTAATTATGCCCTACTGCTCCATAAGTGGAAAGCCACGCCTGCATCAAGTGTGGAACTTATTCAAGTGTGTGAGGGAATGCTCTTCCAGTCTGCAGAGCATTAACTGCTGCTTTTCATGTAATGAGGCTCATGCTATGCAACTGTTTGCAGTGAACAGAACAGAGACGGGTGTAAATAGGACTCGCTTGCAGCTGCGTCTTCTTGCCTCACTGAGAGTGCAGTGGAGAGTAAAGAGAATGCTAACTTAAGACCAGAGGCAGAAAGGGAAATGTGCACGTCTGGTAAAAAAGAAAAAATTTCTGAAGGCAGCATAGAAAAGCAGAAGAAGCGGAGAAAACTAAATGGCGCAAAGCACACCAGGAACCCACCTCCATTCCAGGTAATGACATACCAAAGCTTTAAAAATAAGTAGGCACAGACAAGCTGCAGAAAGACAAGTGAGTTAAAGAAAGAGAGAGAGAGAAGACAAATGAAATACTCACAGACAGGTACTGTTTCCCCCCAACCCTCAAGAAAAAGAAAAGTTCCTCAAAGTTACCCTTGAAAAAGAAAAGTTCAAAAGAAGGGGGTGGAGGGGCATTGCCAAATGTCTGGGGCTCTTTTATTGTAAACCTAATTATCACCAGCATATCTGGCGGAGAATGAAACCTCAAAGAGGTGTTTTGTTAGAGAAGATATATAAAAGATGAAAAGACAGTGGGAGAGGAGAGACACTGGCTTTGATGCAAATACATTTGTGTTAGTTGCAGACTTCTCTTCGTGCGATGTATTTTCAGTCTCCTCTCCCCCGTTCCTCCGATGTGACTTAAGAGTTTTCAGAATCACCGAAATTTCTGTCAGAAGGAGGGCTGCTTTGCAGAGCACCCCCATCCCGAAGGAATCATCTGATGGCAACGCTTTAATTCCTCTAAAAACTATGCAAAAAAAACTAAACATCTGCCACTTTGAATACATTCACAGAGACTCAAATTGAACATATTGAAAAGGTGAACTGAATAATAAAATCAAGAATGTAAGTTTAATTTGTAGGAGAATGTTTGCAGTAGCTATGTGTTTAAGTATTCTCCTTTTATGATTTTGTTCCATTTGTAATTTTACTTTATTCCTTTTATGTGTTTAGAAACCCAGAAACATTATAAAAATACAATAATTAATATTACAAAAGTAATAATACTAATTATTACTATTATTAGTAGTAGTATTACTGAACAGTACTATGGTTTCAAGTTGAGCCACTAAAGAAGATGCTTAGATGAGCTCACTTATCAAAATATTGAATAAGCATCACCAGAAATCCTGTTGGACTCGGCCTTTCTCTCTTCTGAGTGGTAGTTTACCAGTAAGCTTCATAGCATCAAATTGGTGTATTACATTTATCAAAGCCAAATGTTTCTGATGGGTTAAATTTTAAACTTTAACAGACTCCATGCCTCCAACAAGTAATCGTTTCTCAATAGTCGAGCATCTGGACCCTCTGTATGAAACAAAGTGGTTTTTAACCAGGCTAGAAATCCACCGGTCTCTCTGAAAATCAAAACCATTTCCTGAGTGTTGCTAGGAATGCCATTCTTTGCTGTGTAAGCTGTGAAGAAGACCCAATGTTAGGTGTTTTTTCAGCATTAAAGATAAACTCAGAGGAAGTAGAATTCTCTAAGAACCTTCACAGAAGAAGATCTTGTTTTCTACAGACGAATGACTTCATTCAAGGTGCTAAAAAAATGAAATGTACGTTTGAGTGTGTATTTTCAATTTTTTTCAAATAAAAATCTGGATAAGCTAAGACTGGTGGATCAAACTATACATAAACAAATCATCCAAATTTAGAAATAAGAACCGCAAAAAAGAGATTGAAAATGTCTCCTGTATCGTTTCCCTCCTCCGTTAAACAACATTACTCACCTTTACTGTTGCAAAGCTATACTGGCATATCAAACTCAAATGTGTCCTAAACACTCTTTATATGATAATTCTCAACAGCTGACATGTTGGAGTCAAGCCATGTTACATCGAGGCGAGAAGATAAACATGACAGGGCTTGCAGGGAACCACTGCTAACATATACTGAGTTTATTAGGGGTCTGTCTGGCATGAAAGTGAGTACATGGCCAAGTGATCTCCCTTGTTCCAGGTGAAAGCTTTTCCATTGAGCTTCATTACAACTGCAGCTGACATGCTCCCACATGGGGCGACAGTAAAGATGAGTGGGTCACCCGGGTAGGAAAAAGGGAGGCACACATTTCAAGTTTTAGTGGAATATAATGGTAAAAAAAACCCCATAAAAAACAGTTGGCACAGTAGAGTAAAGGTAACAGGGAACACATAGTTACAATGAGTAAAGTAGTGCTTCCTCGTTCTATCTGAAACCTAATTTCTGAATAACTCAGTGACTGTTGAGTAATTACCAGCTCGGTTTAAATGAGTAACACATTTCAACGATAGCCAGGGGCAACTTTTAATATGGGCCATATAGGCAGATGCCCATGGCAGCAGAGAGTACACACAGCAGTTAAAAATGATCTGTTAATTGTGACTTGAACAGGTTTTCTTTTATGGATGTGCCATTACATTTCAAATGTGTTGGCGTCTTATTGTTTTGATTAGGCATTCCCAAGTTCCTGTTAAGAATAGGAAGACTAGCTTAGGTGGTTTGTGAGGGAATGCATTGCATTTTGTTGAATTCAGAGTTTCATTATATCCATTCAGAGTGGCTAGGAGACGTCATAACAGAGAGTTGGCCAGGATGCCAACTGAAACAGACTCAACTCTGGTGAAAGCTGTCAGAAATACAGAGAGCACAACTGCAGAGACAGGAACTATATTTACATTTGTAACGGAAAGTAGACGAGTGTAACTAAGTAGTAACTAGAAGTAGTTTCTAGAGTAATCCCTAGTTACTACTAAAGTAGTAACTAGCTCATCAAACTTGCAAGTATCCATTTGGATTGAGGGAAATGAAGGAATTTGCTACAACAAAATGCAGGCAATCGGTGCCCTGGAGTATGAAATCTCAACCGTTTGCGGACGATGTGCACAGAGTCAGTGAATTCCACAGAATATACACGAGGATAAAAGAGGAAAGGTCGCATAATCAGTTTGGACGTAATTTGGATATTTGACTGACATAAAATACTTAGGTCACGATACATTTTTCAGCCATAATCACCCTGCCCTCATCATCGCCGAACGCAGAAACTTTTAAATAGAAATGTCTCATGTCATGACATGGAAAGGATTCATTCATGCGTCAGGAGAGAGAGAAAGATTTCAAGCAGAGAAATGAAAACAGAACAGGTCATCACAGACATCTGTTATTCAGCAAATTTGTTCCATTTGATCATTTTGGGCTATTAATTTTAGGCACTGAGGATAACTGATCATCATATGCTACAAATAAAGATAGAGGTGGTCACAAAGTCACCCTCCACAGCCTATTGATTACACAGCAGATCAGCAGGGAAAAAGGATTGTTCCACTCTGTTTACAACCTCTCACATCACTTACAGAAATGTGTGTTTTGTGTGCCCAGGAGACTAGATTTCACTAAAACATTGCAGCCCAAAATAACACGAGGATGTCGGACGATGAAAAATCTCAAGGATCCCTGCGATGATGGATGAAGAGACAGACTACTGTGGCGGAGCACCGCAGCTTTGCAGCCAACTGCAACAAGGAGGAACCAATTAGTTACCAGGAACAACAATCCTTCACACATTACCTGAAGATGGTGATTAAGTATCTTTCAACATGCTCCATTTTATCTGGGACTATGTGTAAGGCGTTCTAAGTGTGTTTGTGGATGTGTGAGTTATTGGGGCAGAAGGTGGGTGGTGGGGTCCGCCGTTCTGACTTTGAGGCATGGTGATGAAGTGTGGCAAACATCTCCACCTAAACACAACAAAACAAACAGGGTGACCCCGCTCTAACCCCAGCTGTGTCCATCCATCACCCAGCAGTGCACACCACCAAGGCCCATATCTCTGCGCTGTCGACATTGGGCCAACCCCGCAGAGAGATTCATGCTGCTTCCCTCCATTAAAACCTCTCACACACATTTCCCACCCTGAACAGTTCAGCAGATACAACACCGACATTCTCCATCGTAGAGGAAGCACTTTTGTCAAAACATTTTATTTGGGAATATGGTTTTGAGTAGGTTTCTACTATAGAGTTTGAAAAGAAAGTGTGAAAAAGACATTAGTAAAAACTTTTCTTAGTTCTATGAAGGTATTTTTAACATCCAACATTCTTTTTGAATGACAAAAGAATTTGAGAGAAACCTTGCCAACTGCTACTACTCTATGACCTCTTGACTTTATTCTCAGTTTCTGGTTATTACTTCTTCAAGGTACAGATGTGCGAAAGGGTACTTGGAAAGTAGGTACCTTCTTCAAGACAGAAGTCAGACAGACAGAAGATAAGAGCTTAGAGAGAGAGTCGTGCTCAGAAAGGCAGAGGAAATCCCTATCATTTCTAGAAGCCCTGCAGACGTATGTTCAAGCTCAAGTCTCGACCCCCTATCTCCCTCTCAGTTTTCTTGGCAGTAGTTTAAGGTTCACATGGAGGTGAGGGCCCTTGCCTCCCCACCTTCTCCCGTGACCCCAATGCACCATTCTGTGTCTCAGTGGAACAGACTCCCTCAGGGACTGACCCCTTCCTTTACAAACAAAAATCACACCCGTGTTGTGTTTACGTGCTCGGCAGGTGCTCCGCGGCACATGCACATGTACACATTGGCCAAGAAAAACCAACAGGGTTTCCAGAGCACAAACCGCAGTGGTCACACAAGCATTGTTTGCAATCCATGGATAAAACCAGACACGATGTTTCCACCTCCGTCATTTCTAATTTTTTAAAACTGCACTTACCAACGAGAAGGGAAAATAATGCAAAAGATCTCGGCTTTGGATTCAAAATCTAGGTACATTCTGCGCCTCGTTGTTCATAAGTGGAGCTGGGGGATTTAGACAGTGCTCTTTGTGACAGAACCTTTATGAAGAGGTAATTATTGTAATTTGATCCTGAATAGAGAAACAGCAGTAGGGGAAAGCGGTGCAGCTCCGTGGGTGAGCGCTTCAGGGTGAGGGGCACAGAGACTCAGGGTGACTTTGTCATGCATGCAGAGAGCTATAAGTCATAATACAAGTCACTTTAAATAAGCAAACATCTCACTTATCCACCTGCAATAGAGGAGATAAGTTACAGGTCAGTCTGTGCAGGTTAATCTACCTTTACTACCAGGACAGGATACCGACTTGAAGCTTTTCACCGTCAAGACTCGTCTAACATGTTTTCGAAGTTTTTTTTACAGTTTATAATTAGATAAATATCTATAAGACAAGATGGTCTCACATATATATGTATAGAGTAGGTTTAATAGGAGTGGGATTTTAATAAACTCCTGCCTGCTCCACTTCCTTATTATTCAAACTGTTCTTCCTCATTTAAAGTATTTAATTTGGTTACATATTACATTGATGGTTGGTCTCGTTAAAATTATGTTCTTTATGCTTAATGCTGCTTAAAAGTTTGAAATAAAGGTGTCACTCATTTATTCATTCATCTCTTGTGAAAGATATTTATATGAAAATCAATAACCAATATATAGTCTGCAACACTTCAAAATCCTTTAGTGGTACAGTCCAGAGACAGCTGACAGGTTGTGTAGCACAACACTTTTCAGTGTGGACGTTTTTACTGAAGGAAGAAGACTCAACGTTAAAATTTCTGCACCAGTAAGGATTAAGCTGCCTCTTGAAATGCAGTCTTTTTCTGTAGAGGCACATCAGCTGTTTATTCAGACAGATACTTAATTTTGGTGAAGAGTTACTGTGTGATTGATAAGAACTTTGTGAGTGTGTTTGGTTTATGCCAAAATCAAACCCAACTACTCAACTTCCAGAAGCCATTTTTTGTCAGCCAGAGAGCAGGATGGTAGCTTCGAGGTGAACGTACTGTTGGACCAAAACATTAAACTCCACCAGGTCGGTTCTGGTGTTTCAGCTTGTCAGTCCTTCTCCTTCCCACTTCCTCCAAACTTGTTAATTTGTAATAATCGTTCCTTTCTGCCTTGGTTGTACTTAGCTTATTAAGCCACACATATGACAAAACACTATGAGGTATACACAGCAGTGAGAGGGGCTCTACAGGTATTGACCTTGAAGGGTGTGCGCAAAAATAAATATCCTGCAATCACGTGACCAAAGGTTGACAGTTTAGTTTCGGCCTGACCGGGTTAGACCCTTTAGCATACTTTATGAATTCTCAGTTTTTCTACATGAAATACACATTAAAAAAATATTTTTTCAGTTAGTAATGCTAAGCATGCTAATCAGCAAGACAGAATGTTCAGAATACCAACTCTGTATTTATGTTGTCTTTGTTTACAAATACTAGTTAAAACGTGTTCTACTGCAGAGCTGTGTAACACAGACTGCCCTCTGTGATGGCTAATGGAAAAAAGGAAACACAAACCTTTTAAAATTTAGCTGCAGGTTCACCTTTCAGTCACAGATAAAACTATTCAGGTCAGAAGTACTCAATCAATTCTAATCATCCATAATCTATAACAGACACCGCATTCGCTCATCCGTGGAAATATTATAAGTAACTTTCAGTCAACCTAGGCGTTGCTACAGGTGGAAACATTGAGCTGAGATTGATGTAATTTATCTTGGAGTGTCTTGCCAGCAGCACTGGGCCTCCCGTGGTGGTGATGAACGGAGAGCCTGGTTTCACCTATTGAGTTGGGGCAGGAGCCGTGCAACAGAGGCCAAAGGAGTTGCAGGCAGCATATGCATACTAAAAAGTCAAATCAATTACAAATTCCATTGCCAGCAGTCTTTGTCAGGTCCATCACCTATAATAAAATTGCCCTGTGATCCAGAAACCCTGCTGAGCATAGAATACCTAGAGGGAGACTTCTGCATATCTTTATCTGTCCATCAAAGAGCAACATTAGCTGCTCTTGTCACTGTTTATGAGAGATGGTTGAAGGGAGGAGGGAACTTCCTTCCATCAAAGTGGCAATGAAGAGATGAAAAAAAGAGAACTCCTTTGAATATTTTAGCATAACACAATAAAGTTCAAAACTAGACTGACATCTAACGTGAACGTCAGGATGCAAGAGAAGGACAAATGCCGTGCAGGCTGCCGCCTTTATCCCTGAAGCAGCAGTTCATTCCCCCACAGGACTGTGGGGTGACAGCTTGGACCCATCACCAAGATGAATGGTTCTGTCCTACACAAGGCCTTTTAATTAGCTCCACAAGCTTCTTTTTATGAAGAGTGCACACATATAGGCATACATACGCACAGAACAAGCATGTGCACAGCAGGCATACACATGTCTAAAGAGAGAAAAAAGAAAAACAAACCCCATATGAAAATGAAGAGGAAAACATCAAAGTACACTTTGGTGATTTTTGCAGCCTCTTCACCATTTCAGACATTTGCAGTGTTTATCACTTTGTATCAGATTGTTTCCACACACAAAGACACAAAAAGCTTTTTCTTTCGCCAGCCATTTTGTCACTTCCTTTTACTATATTTCACCCATAAACACATTTTATACTACAGTTTTATTGCCAAGGTTTTACACAGTACTTACAGCATGTAACATACATTTCTGAGATTAACTAATAAAACATTTCTTAATTCAAAGTAGCGTTTTTTCAGTTGCATAATGGGAGAAATATTAACATGTAAACTGTTTTAGGATTTGATTAATCAATTAATCTGATGATTTTTCAATTAATCTGAAAATATTGGTAAATTCTGTAAATATTTCATTTAACCACTTAAATTGTTTTGCACCATTTAAGAAATACATTAAAAGATGCCAAGAAGAAATTCTATTCCTTTCCTGAATAAAAATTAAAAAAACAACTGCCTAAAATGCAACATACCATTCAATCCTTTACTGAACGCTTGGCCATTTGTAGCAATGGATGAATCTGCGGCTAAAAAAATTCTTTAAATATCAACATGTGAAAAACTCTGACTTTTCTGGTTGATAGTCTATACACCCCAGAGAGCAATGAATCGATTGCTATATTGCTTGACAATTACTTAAAAAAAAACAATTCATCACGATGAATAACGGGATTGTTTCAGCCCTAAAATAGGCAGAACAGAACCACAGAATGTTCTAAATGAGGGTATGAAACTCATTTTTTGCATGAAACACAACAGAAGAAAGAAAAAATGTAATGCAAATAAAAAAAGTGAAAAGTGATTCGATTTTCAGATAAAGAAAATTTTTAGAATAAGTTTAGAAAATTAACAATACAAAGAAACATCTGCACCTAACAGGATAAAACTTCTACTAGCAGTGAGGTAGTGTTAAGCTGTTGTGTCTCATGCTGTCATCTCTTTCTTTCTGTGTTGAAGCAGATGATTTTATGAAACTGCCTTGTGTTGCTGAAATGTGCAACACAAATAAACTTAGATTGTTTGATTAATTATAGAATGGGTTACGATGCTGGTGGAAGAAACAGTCATGTACACAAAGAATCACGTTAGGAAGCATTCAGGAACCGTGGCCGTCCCAATAAGCGTGAGCAGCCCAGAAACCAGATGGGCACCATGAAAACAGCGACAGGAAGCAAAAGATCAGACTCCACCTCCTGCGGCTTGCTTTGATTCTCTTCTCCCCCCCTCCATCCCAAGAATCTCCGTGTGGACGGCAGCGCCTCTTCCACCATTAGAGTGTGGGTGGGGTTATAACAGGGCATGGGGCTGTTGAAATGAACCACTGGGGCTTTTCCAATTACAGACTGACTGATACCAGATGACGAACACTGCAGCATCTCACATTAGCATCCACCGCAGCCATGGCGTCAGCCTTTCAGGGGCCTATGGCAGGACACGGCACTCCATGTGGGTGCACTTCCATCCAGTTAGCGGAGCAGCCAGCTTTCAAACATCTTAGTGAAATAAAGGAGATAAAGGCTTGAGTACGACTAAAGCCAAAGCAGCCAAGTGAAAGGATATGTAATAATGATAGTGTAAACACTTTAACAAGGCACTGTACATGTGCTATGTGCTTGTGAAAATGTGTTGGTTAAATACATAGATAGCGAGTAATTTGGCTTACAGAACAAAAGACTTCTAATTTACACAAAGCTGTGATGAGCTAAACAATTCCTCTGGAAGATTCCCACTTCTCTTATCTCAAACCACAGAAAAACTGCACTTTTACACCACTTCGTCCACATTCCCTGGCTTCAACTAATTTCTCTATGTTTCGTTTTGACTTTTTATTGTTTCACCTAAGTCTGCGGGAATGACTCTTTGCACTTCTGTACATAATTTATGTGCGAGAAAGACAATAAAGCCAGGCTTAGTTGAGCCGAGTTAAAAGCGGCGTATGGTTTTATGGCACATCTGTCACGAGGGTGGTGGAAACGCCTCACATCGCACCAGCAGCTGTTCTGAGAGCTCAGCTCTAGGTTCGTTTATGGCCGTTCCTTTCTCTGCACAGTCTGTCGCTCTGCAATTTAAATTTTCTCAGATGCACAGTAACACACAAAGGCGGACAGCGCGACAACACCCAAAGGCCTTTGAAGTTTTGGCCTGAAAGTTGGTTCAGATATGTGACAGAGGCCAATCGGTGAGCACTATGCACACCCTTTACATCCGTTCAATGCACAAGTTGGGCAATATGTTAGACATACATAGAGTGTATAAAGGAAAGGACTGTAGACAACGTGCTTTCAGTCTAATTTGAATAATTTTTACACTTATACTAGATCTACATACATAATGTGATTTAGGGTGTTTTCACACCCGATAGTCGGAAAGGCTCAGTTCAGCTGGGGGCCAAAATTGCAACATTTGTTACATTTTCAGTGCTGCGGTTCTATTTCACACAGTGCTGAGTCAAACAAACCAAATTTTTTTGAAAATTTTTTTGTGTTTGAGTCACAGCCTCATGTATCAATCTAACTTCTTCTAATTGAGAACCCATTGCCTCACGTGCAGAGTGGCTGACTCTTATCCCAGTTGGGGACATCCATGAACACGTCAATGTTTTAAATCAGGGCCGTGACTTTAACATACAAAGGTCGTGAGCTGGAACCTTTCTGTGTATTTCTGGTACGTCTGTAAATTTGACGCACAAGCTACATCAGCAAACAATAGTGATGGACGACAAAATCACTAAAAACAATAAATATCTTTATTGTTGAGCTCAAATGTCTAGTTATTTAGAATGTAAGCCTCGCACTGGACATTAACTTCAACTTTAAGGATTACAGAAGGGGAAGTATTATGTAGTTTATACCACAATCAAGCAACTATGATTGTGCTTGATTGTACGATAACAACCCATCAGTTGTTATCGTAATGCTATATATATATATAAGACATGAAATTTTTTACAGCAGGGGTTCAGCTGTACAATCAAATGCCTTCACACTGAGGATCCATTTGTGTTGCCTCTTTTGTATCGGCCTTTTTATTGCAAGGTGTTCTGCACACGCAATTCATTAAAAACCGCCTCGTAATACAGTTACACGGATTTCATAACAGACATCAGTAACTAACTACGGACAACTTTAAATGAAATAAAACGATAAATGAAATCTCATTTTGTTATGTAATTCCATTTGTTAGTTTGACCAAATTCCTAACTCTATCCCTATGGAAATAAAACAATTTGTAACGGGATCTACTTTTAAAAACCGACAGTCCTGTAAATCTGTCAAAAGGACCATGAGCCATTCCATTCCCTCTGCTCATGCTTCATATTTTCTATCTGTATGGAAAATGGCCGTAGCTGCCAGGCAAGTCAAACAGATTTGATTTCACTCATATCTAGTATCAGCCCGTTTTTCTTTCTCCTGCCCCGGCCGTAACAGAATATGTCTTGTTCCTCACTGGCCTCTGGAGAAATCTTCTGCCTAGATGGATGCAGAGAATCCTCTTCTGGTTGTGGCGGGGCCGGGGCTCATCAGCCGTGTGTTGTCAGAAGAAAGAGAGACGGAGGGATGCAGGGATGGGGTGAGCAAAGTAGGGAAGTGGAGAATCAATAATCCAGCCATGTGTATCCCCTTTCTCTGGTAGGAACCAACATGGCTTTCTAATGGAGGAATGGTCCAGAGTACCCAAATCACAAAACGGTTTAGAAAAACGACAGATTGATATCGAGAGAAAGGGGTCTTACATGCATTTTGGGAAAGCAGAAAATCGAATCACCACATCACGTAGTCGCTGCAACTTTTATTGAATTTCTGCTGCAAAAAACCCCAAACTTGATATTCCTGGAAGAATATACTGACAACTATATGTTGAGGCACAAACATACACTGAAACCAATACAGTAGAGAGAGTGATTGGGTGTTCATTTAGAACATATCACAGTCATTTTATTATTCCATAAACATTTCTATTTAGATACATATACAGCTTTCCATGATTAATATGCTGAATTTTACTTAACCAGGTATTTTTCAATTTGTACGAAGAACAAAGACTTGGTTATCATGCAACATAGTGAAAATGTTCTCTTTGTAACACTAAAAGAACAGAACTTCATACACTTTTAGACAAAACTGAGTCATATCTATATGTATTCAAAGCTGCCAGCAGTATATATGATCAACACTATATCACTTGACAACTTTTAGACAACAACCCAACCTGTCGGCTGTACATTCTAGAAAGTCTCTCTGTTACCACCGTCATTAACAGAGAATACATTAGTCAAATAGGACATTTAACCTCTGCACACTGAGTCAGCACAGCCAAATCGATTCCTTCAGCTTGACAAACAATGGACAACAAGCTCCGTGAGCTCAGTACCAAACCTCTCCCACAAGGTCAATACAAGAACCACTCTGCCCTGATAAGAGACTAATGGGAGATAAAATGAGGGCAGAGGGTGTGAAAAGTTGACAATACGGTGCCTTCAAGTGAACATGTATAGAGATGACCTCATTTCCTCAGATAGATTAATGTTCAATCTTGGTTCAAAGGGTTTGAAGAAGTTATTTTTACAGAAAGATGAAAAACCAAGTTAGCTAAAATCTCACCTTGTCTCTCATATTGTCTTCTCTCATGAGCTGGATGTATCACCACATTTCCACAGCAGCAGTTCAATGCTAATCACACAAATTACTAACATAGAGCTAGAGGAGGCTTAAAAAGTGAACTCCACCAATTAATATTTCACTTTAAAAGCAACAGTAAACTTCAATCTGACTTATACCAATGGAGTGTTTTACCCTCTATTGTGTCTGCTCCTACTTAAAATAGGAGACAGAAAATGTTTTTACTTTTACATCATGTTATATTGTTCCCTCATCAAAAACATTTCTGGGATGTTACTTGGATTTTTTTTCATGCATGTCTGAGAAATCCTCGAATCTCCCATGGCAACCCTTCGGGAGTTACTTAAATGCTTGCTCTCAAAGCTCTGCCCATTTCCCCAAAGCTCCTCCTTGTAACTGCTGTCACCACTTGTGTTTCCGCCTCCCCCACTCAGCTCCACTAGACTAGTGGCAGCAGCAATTAGCAAACACCTGGTGGAACTGTGAATGTGTTGAGGTCATCACAGTAACTACTTCTCAACCCAATGCTCTTTGGAACTGTCGGAAAGAATAGGAGTTTCATAAAGACACTCTTGGCCAAATTAAGGGCGTCAAATTTCTTTCAAAGTCAAAGTTCTTTTAAGTCATGTTTGATACTGCATTTTTAAAACAACTAAATGTAACTTAATTTCTTGATTGTACTTTAAAACAGTACCCTGGCTGGAATATAAATACAATACATTTTTTTATAATAGTTGTCAAAGAGAATTTGAAAAATGCTAAAATTCAAAGACCAAAGCTTTACAAAACCAGAAACTGGAAGTCATCCAGCTTACTCCTATCGCTCCATCTCAAGTCAAAGACTTCCAGAATGTAGGAGCCAAAAATCCTCATCCTGAACACTGGCAACAAAGACGTGTCAATGTTATTCAGGCTTCATATATATGAGGGAGCCATGTTTGATGAAAGGACAGTTGTCATAGCAGGGAACCTGCATAAGGACCACGATGACAGAGTGATGCTGAGAGAGAAGGGGGCATTGGAGCTGAGAGGCACTCAGCAGTTGTAGACCAGGAGAGCCAGGATACTGTTAGTCAACACATCTGACCCCCACAGGGCTCATAAAAAACACTCTGGCTCTCATTTCACCCTTCACCATCATTCCACGTGGAACAATGGAACAACAAGCATACCAGCCTCTAAAAAAAAACTAATATTCATTCATGTGCTGCATTCAGCATAAACTGTACACTGCAGGACATTTGGCAAGGACCGGCATATTTACTGATGGCACGTTGAAATAAAATTCAAATTGACTCCTAGTAACATTACCTATCAGTAATGTTGACATCATTCTGACTATTGATAGCCTAAGCCAAAAAGAGTCAAACATAAGTCAAAAATATATCTATGGAGATTAACTGATCAGATATTAATACAAGTGTCAATCCCGATACTAAAATATTTTTTTTGTTTGTGTATTGGTAACAATGTGCCCAATCTATAAAGGCAGATCTATTAATTCTATTTTGTGGCCTGAGCAACTACTTATTGTTTTTGTCAGTTTGAGTTTATTTATTTATTTTGCATTGGCTGTTCTACTCTTAATTGCACTGACTGCTTTAAATTAAAGTCGTGTTATTTTTACATGTTTGACCAAGCGTATGAAGCTATTGGTGTATTTAAGTGTGCTGTTCTGGTGCAGAGTTATCCATCCATTTTCTTATACCTTTGTCCCAAGTGGAGACGGGGCAAGGGTGTACATCTCCAGCGAGAATTTAGAGAGAAAAATTAACTTAACAGTCATGCTTTTGGAAGGAAGAAGAAAACTGAAGTACCTGGAGAGGAAGAGACACAGTTATAAGATAAATAAGCATTTTTAAACCACCCAAAGAGAGATAGACTCACTGTAGGACTGAGGAAAGGCTAAGCTGTACAACATAGCTTAGCTGCAAGATGTCCGCAGCTAAGCTATGCTGCGGACATCTTGCTGACATTTTCCTGGAACAAAATATGTTTCCGATTTCTAATTTTGCTGCTCATTAACCTCAGTGCTATTTGAAGCCACCAATGTGTTAGCTGGCCATTCTAACCTAAAGACTATAAATATGGGAAATGTTGAACAAGCCAAGACATTAAAATTAAATCTCGACAGTAGCAGAAAAAACACACACTTGTGTGTGCCATGCTGGTTTAGAGAAATGTGCATTTACTTGTTTGTTTTTTATTTTCTTAAAGGGAAGAAAAAAGCGAAAAAGAGAAATTTCATCTGTCATGTAGCCGTCTTCCGAAACGCAACGCAAAGAGCATTGAGGAGGAGAAGAAAAGCCAAAAAATGTCCCCTCCCAGGTACAATGGCTGCCTTTGTCAAACTGCAGGCTCATACATAGCAAACAAAACGGTAAATGTTTGAGCAATGAAACCCAATCCATGCCCGCTGCGCGAAAGCGTCGTCTGACCCGCTCAGAAGCTTGGCAGACTCAGTGAGTCGCCGGGGAGAGACAGAGGAATGAAAGAGATCTGAGAAGCATTTTTACAAGTTAAACAAATAGTAAATTTATTTCAGCATTGTCCAGGCTTTTACCCACTTCTCAATTGGTCTGAAGCTTTCCTTTTAACAGAGCTGTGCAAAGGTTTTCATACCCCTCAAACACCATTTGTGGGCTCACAAATGGTGTTTGAGGGGTATGACTACCTCAGCTAACCTACAGGAATTTCATTTTAGATTGTAACATTGTTTCCACACCCGTCTTCCATTGACCACCATCCCTTCTTAAATTAACTTTTAATTTTATTTTGCTAGAGCACCAATTTACAACTCTGTACAGCTTGGCTTTTCCTACATGATGCTGCCCCCATCATCAGGTGTTCCTAACAAAACAGATGTTTGACTGTCTGAGCTACCTAGTGGCAACTTGCACCGGTGAAGTGCGCAGCGTAGCATAGACGCATTCAGTGGGTGACAGAGAGGTGATGCGTTCATTGAAGCTGTAACGCCTAGAAGGCCGAAAGGTCCAAAGTCAACTATATTCATCTCCTTGGCAACTACCAGGACCTGAAGATGTAACTGCACCATTCACAAGTCTCATAAGGCGCTTTCACACTGCAGGAATGGAACGGAACGGAACGGGACGGAACGGGTGTGTTCACATTGCAACTTGCGTTCCACCCGACCCCAAGCGTTCCAGCAGCTGATTGACTGATATTGAGACGAAAATCAGTGTCTGACTCCATAACAACCAGCGGCCAATCAGCTGCTGGTTCTAAGCAGAAACGCTTGGGGCGGGTTAACAGTTACTACGACGACAACAATGGACGAAATGGATTTAATTTTGCTGCTCATTAACCTCACACAATTAATTAAATTCAGCCAACAAGCTACCCTCAGAAGACAAAATGCTAAACGACTTCTACGTATTGCAATGAGAAATACGGAAGAAAAATACCACCCGTTACAAAATACAGTAAGAGCCAGCTGTCAACGGGAAATCAACGTCTGACTCCATAACAACCAGCAGCCAATCAGCTGCTGGAACGCTTGGGGTCAGGTGGAACGCAAGTTGTAATGTGAACATACCCGTTCCGTCCCGTCCCGTTCCGTCCCGTTCCGTCCCGTTCCTGCAGTGTGAAAGCGCCTATAGTAAAGCACTTTCTTTAACCACCCAACTGTGGAGTCGTTCCTCCAGCTCTGCTGTAATATTTAATCCTTGGTCTATGTCCATCAGTATGAATTAACATTTTATGCATCGGTCAAAAAAAAAACAATTTCTTTCTCTTCATTTCCATGAAGAGAAACTGGACTATAAGTTGCAGGACCATTCAAACTATGAAAAAGCTCAACTTATAGTCTTATACGGTAGTATTTTCTTTTTTTTTCTCTTCTTTGTTTGACTTTTTTGGCTAAGCATATGTACTCCATTTGGATTCATTCCTTGGAGTCAGAACTGCCAACACATAACAGAACAATTGAATGAGTCCCTCGGCGGACTCACTGCAGGTCCCAATAAAAGAAAAGAGCTGAAATGATGGAGGCTTTTAACAAGACATGCAGGGTAACTACTTTATTTGTCTGCAAATCTGTTTAAAGGTCTCCTGGATGTGGTTTAACGCCAGCCAGTACAAAAATGTACTTTGAAGCCGCCATGACGAAAGCCAGACAATTCCACCAACCCCAAGGGGCCACCAATTGGTACCAGTCTCTGTCGTGTGTGTCTGCACTTGGTGCTGAGTCCATATTTAATCGCTGAGAATATCCAGGTTTTACAAAATATTGCATTGGGAAACAAATTATATGTGACAAAAAAGTCTGAAGACATTGAGCAGAACTGTAAAGCTGAAGAAAAAAAAAAGATAAAAGAAGTCACTGGAATTCCATAGTGATTTTTAGTGGATTTCTTTTAGCATGCTGAGGGAGACCAGTCATGCCTCCTATTGTCAGGTCTGGTAATGATGTTGACCGGCTAAAGCGAACAACTGCTATTACTGAAACACCCATGGGCTGTAAGCATACAACAATTATAGTGCAGACATTTAAAGAAGCCCTACTTTGTTTACCCATTCCCATTCTATAGAGTGGCTCCAGAAATAGATGCAGCAAATGGCATAACGTAAACCTAAGACTGACCTGTGTCCCTAAGCAGCATCTGCTCGAGAGTAAATCTTCCCCCAGCCTGCAGCTGTCAACAGGAAGCCCAGAATGACCTCCACAGACATACACACATGCTCAAAGAGTCAAAAACACATATACACACACGCACGCACGCACGCACGCATGCACACACACACACATCAGTCTTTTATCTGTCAATGATTGGCCAACAGCCAGCAGTGTCTATCTGTTCCACTCTCCTTCACAAAAAGCAATTTTTTCTTTGTTTAAAAGCAGTTCTAATTTAGGGGACTACATTAGTGCTTTAATTTAACTTAATAAAGCCAGGTTATTAAGAAAAAAATTACATTTTAAACGTCATATGATAGCATTCCCTCACCAAAACATACATGGAGTGATGCTTTGATTCTTTCAAACATGTTTGAAAATCCTCCAGTCTCCCATGGCAACCATTTGAGGGTGCCTAAATGCTTTTCCTCACAAAGCTCCACCTTAGGACAAACTTCCTCTCAGTCCAACACTCCCAAGAGCAAAAATGTAAACAGCATAATGAGAAGTACTGTTGATAACGTGATGAACGTGGAGTGTCACTAAGAGTGGTAGCTTCTTAAAGAGAAGGAGGCCATTTAAAAAAATGAAGAAAAAAAATAAACAATAAAAAAATATTCTCAATTATGTTTTACATATCATTGAACAGCAACTGCAAATAACATAGTTACTTGACTTAGCTATAAAATAGCACAATCTACCTGAAAAACGCAATAAAAATAAAACAAATAAAATGCATCAATTAGGCAAAATGTTGAATTTTCAATGCAGAAAATTGGTCAGCTGTGACTTGTTTGGGCAGGTCAAGCTTCATCTAACTAATCAACCAACAGCCGGTGTATCAACACTTTAAAAACATTTTACCAAAAATTATAAAAAGGTTAGAGATGGATATGCACTGATCAATTGTCCCCGGGCAAAGTTAATTTCAAGGTCTAATGTGGGCCAATTCAAAGATTTAGAAAAATAGAGAAAAATATGCAGCGTTTTCTATACAGGATTGTGGTTTTGATTCAAACTTCAACAAAGTGCAAGTAAATGATGTGAGTTTGTGTTATAGTTCATTGGGTGGCCATGTGCCGTAACTTGAGTGCATCTCAAACCTACAGACTGCCTGGTCGTATAGCGTTGACAATAACAGGAGCGGTGTCTGGTTTTTGTCAGCACAAACTTCTGCACCTCAGTTGTCAGTTTGCTCGCCTTTCTCTCTAGTCTGTTGGCAGAACATTTACAAGAATGTTGTCAAGAGTTTGTCATTTCATGAGCTGGCAGAGTCGGTTTTTGCTGACACCCTTGTAAATATCCTGCATGGCCTTTGACTATCAGAGTTATCAAAGACACCTCTGAGAACAGAGAGTGGGAAAGGAGCAGTTCCAATAATCTGTTCTGAAAATCCAAAAATAAAGAATGAATAACAAAGTGTAAAACAAATGATTGTAGGTATTTAACAAAATTATAAAGGAACTTTTTTCACCCATCAAGCTTAAGCTGGGCTTCTGCCTTTTTAGGCCTATATGGGTTTTGGAAAAAGTGAACCTTGAACACATCAAATCTCTCATCAGCTTTGAATAAACACACAACCGGAGTTGATGGAGTATGTGCCCTTGGTAAGGCACCTGGAGAGCAACAAGCAGAGGATATATTCAAATCCAAATTCTCACATGTACACACCGCACACACACAAACACCAACATCAATAACGGCAGTCAAAGATATCTCATGGTGTAACCACAGTTGAAAGAGAGGATCTGCAGCTTGCTTCAATGCCAAAATGCCATCTGCACCCAGAACCGACTGAGATAATGAGACGATTAAGCTCTCATCTACAGCTGAGGGACAAGACTCCTAACCCACCGCCAGCAGGAGTCCACCACACCGGCGCTTTTATATGGAAAACATGACAGAGCCAAGGTGGGGTGCTGCACACATGCTGAGCAGGAACCCCGTTGACTCCTGACATGTAAGGGCACGTGTGCCGCAGTCCAGCTTTTCACTTATGGGTAAGATAATGTGAGTGTGCATCTGTTTGGCAACAGGTAAAGCCTAGCTCTTTTATGCAGGTTTTTGTCCTGATACTCCCCTTCCAATGCCCAGATTATGAGGATGGCTCTTAAAATAATCTGAGGAGAATTTAGTGGTTTGTGTGACGCATGAAGAACAATCTGGTCTGTTCCGATATAAAATTGGGAATATTCAACATGTTTTGGCCCGTTAGAGGAGAAACGGCAATGTAGCCTGTTGAATGTGATGATTAGCCAGAAGGTGAGGTGATTAAAACATGAAGAAGATAAAACAACTGTCATGGCAGACCAGAAAATCCAGTGGATGTTGCAAACATCTTTGTGTTGATTTTTTTATCTCCGTTAAATGTAGTCCAGAAATGGTCTCTGTTGCTTCTTCCCAGTCTGCCATGTTTATTTACTCTGAACTCACGTTTGATCTCGAGAGGTTTCTCAGGATTTTCAGTTTGATATCTGAATGTTGGTGATTGAAATCAGTTTGTGTGTGTGATGTGCTATTGACACCACACACACTACATGACCAAACCTGTCAGACCTTAGATTTTCTATCATTATATGCGATATGTGAAAATAGTTTGACAATTTGAAAATCTTTCTGTGTGACTTAGGAATTAGGAGCATTTCAGCTTAAATCCTTTAAAACAGCAATACTCAAGAATCATTAAGCAGCATAAAATGAATCTACTGTAAAGTACTTTACTTTATGGCCCTAAAAACCAACGGCAAAAAAAATCTGTTCACTGAGATATAGGAATATGAAGAGTAACAGGAGCCAAACACGATGAGCAACCCCTAACTTTCCCTCCTGACCAGAGATGCAACAAAAAATATTGGCTGTGATGAGTTACAGACCTGACGGAAACAGAGACAGAAACAGATCTTTAATATATCTCATGTGAAGTTACCTATGTCCAAACATGAATAATCACTGCTCACAGTGGGAATGATTATTTATTTATTTTTTATATATTTATTTTATATATATATATATATACCTCACCTTCCGTATATATATATATATATATGCACAGTGGCGCAGTTGGTAGAGCTGTTGCCTTGCAGCAAGAAGGTTCTGGGTTCTATTCCCCATCCCGGTCTTTCTGCATGGAATTTGCATGTTCTCCCTGTGCATGCGTGGGTTTTCTCCGGGTTCTCCGGTTTCCTCCCACAGTCCAAAAATATGACTGTTTAATTGATTGGCCTCTCCAAATTTCCCCCAGGTGTGAGTGTGCATGGTTGTTTGTCCTGTGTGTCTCTGTGTTGCCCTGCGACCGACTGGCGACCTGTCTAGGGTGACCCCGCCTCTCGGCCGGAACATTAGCTGGAGATCAGCACCAGCAACCCTCCTGACAAGGGTGTAAAGGGACAAGGGTGTAAAGAAAATGGATGGATGGATGGATGGATGGATGGATGGATGGATGGATGGATGGATGGATGGATGGATGGATGGATGGATGGACTTGAAAGATGGAGAGGTAGTCTAATTATAAGGAAATACCTTATTGAGAGAAAGAAAAAAAGGAGAAAAAGTCTAGTAAAATACTGCACATATTGAGCTCAAAATATATTCATGTATGCAGTCATGTAAAGCACTTTGTGTTATAATTGACTTTGAGGAAGTATATAAAATGTACTGTATAAATAAAGTTAGTTTAGTAGTAAATAAATATTAAATTGTGCAATTGTTACAAAGCATTTGTCTTTCACAAGAGGTAAAATTACAATAACTATTGTTGTTTCTTCATCCCACCAAAGTGTCCAGGATATTTTGGCTAATTGAAAGCTTTAGGTAAACATCCATTCACTTCTGAAAACCCACCCTTCCTCAGCCAGGATGCTTAGCTGCCCATGCTGTAGACATTCCAGTCTGATTGGCTTAGCTGCTGGCCTCCGTCCCAAAGGGCGTCTCTATAAAAACTCCCCAAGTGGCGAAATCCAGAGACAGACAGCAAACAAAGCTCAAGGAGACTTGCAGAGGGCTAACAGGAAATAACAATTCTCTTCTAAGTGCCGCAACTGAAACCGTCTGAAAATGTGCAAAGGATTAGCTGCATTACCGCAAACCTGTCTTGAAAGGTAAGAGTGTTAATCACCTGTTTTTAACTGTGCAAAACAAGATGAAATCTGTGTTGTTACTCAGTTTGGGTGCTGAAAAGTTTCGAGGGAAGTTCAGATCAGTTCTGTTTTTTTTCTCTCTATCTCAAATTGACATCTTGTCCAGAGTATTGTTTTTTCTGGTTTTATGAGGCTCTTCAAATTCCTTTCGTTATTATTTGTAACAGAATTAAAATTTACATCATTTTTTTAAAGTGACTTTGAGATCAACACAATCTATTTGTCTACTATAGCGTTATCAGAATCATAAAACAAAGCCATTTGGTTTTAAACAACGTTATCTGCATGCTTGCATGATGGTGATTTATATCTGGAGGACTTTAACTGGATCACTGTAACTTTTTCCAAGATGTCAAACCAAAACCGTAACATCTGCTCCTGATTTGCCTAACCCAGGGCCAAAGAGATCAAGTCAAAGTTGGGAGTTTTGCTTCAGAAGCCTGATAATGCCATCGACCTCATCATCCCATACCCGGAGAAGGTTGACAAGAAGCCGGAGAAGCTGCAGAAGTGAGTGTTCTGTTTTGTTCTACAAGACTAATGATTGGCTGTGCCTGCTAGGTGGCCTGTGTATTGCCTGTTGCCTTAACCAGATAAGTGAAGGTGAAGTGGAAGAACAGAGCCCTGAGCATTCACAAAGAGGTGCTGATCAAAAGAGATTAGACCTGCCCAGACATTGATTTGGCTCAGATGTCAAATGCTACAAAGCAGATACCTTGAAGAGATTTCTAGGAGATAAAATTGTGTGGGAGACATTCGACCTTCCTTCTTTTGTTTATTTTGTTTTGTCTTTTCTTTGCCTCGACTCTGTTGCATTACAACCTTGTAAATATTGAATGTTTTTGTACTTATCTTAGCTAAACGAGAAGAAAAAACATAAAAATGCATCTCAGATGTAGTTCCTTAATGAACAATCATGGAACTGGAATCCTCAGATAAACACAGGCTGCTGTTGACAAATCGTTTGATTGCAATACTTACAGTTCTGCCGCTAATCTTTCCAGGTGCATTTAAGATGTGAAGTTTTGTTGAAACTACAAGACACTAGAGTCAGGCAAGTGTGGAAGTTGAGACATCTTTCCAAAACCAAAATTTCAGACCTGTCCTTGATTGCTTCTCTTTATTTTAAAACTCAACTCTCACACTGATCTATGGTTTCTCAGCAGATTTTTCTTAAAATTGTTCTTCAATTGAGGAAAAAATAAAAATGACAAATTTTACTAATCACCCCCACCAGAAAAATCCATAAATTCAATATTTACTATTTATTTTCTTTGTCTCCATGCAGGCCTACTCCTGAGGAAGCTGCTCAGTGGCGTGAGAGTCTGGAGAGAGTCCTGAACAACAGCTGTAGGTCTTGTTCTTTCCTTGATTTCTAACAGTGGCTATGTTAGTTACTGGGGATTTTATTTGTAACCACAACTGGATTTGTAGGAACAAATTATGTCTCTTTAAAAACAAGTGTTACAAGTAGTGCTTTTAAATTATTTCCCAAAAAATATATTGGTATATACTGGTTAATAAAGACTTTAGTTTTTTTTTTTTGTTTTTTTTCTTATGATATTTTCTCCAAACTGTGTGACTCGCATATTATATCTCAACAGTTTCGGTGTCTGAAATCTAAAAATTGCACATAACACAGCAATTTTAAAATGACACATTGCAGCATTCGGGTTTGAGTTGTTGGGAGTGCAGCCAAGCAAAGATGCTGCAAAATGCATCATTATTTTGTTCTATACACACCATTACACAGCCTCTAGAGCCACTGGTGTCTAAACAGAATATAGTCCTTTCCTGATGCCCAGGCTGTCTTGTTTAAACAGATTCAGCACACCAAGCAAGGCTTGGTTACCATAAACATTTTACAGCTTGTCTACTTGTTTAAAAACATGAATGACAGTAGTAAGGATTGAAATTAGTAATGGAAAATATAATGGTGAGGGGTTTGTTTTAGTATCTCATCCAACTAAGTTTGCTTAATGTTTACAGGACTAAAAAGAACAGATTTTCAATTTGTAAGTGCAAAAATTGTCCAGCAATGAAAAAGTTTAAAAACTAGATTTGTAACTAGTTCATGTACACTTTTAGATCTAACCATTTAAATAAATTTGCATGTGCAATTGATCAAGTAGTTTAACATCTTCATAAACAAGACAAAACTTGGGTCAATGTTTCAAACTACTGAAAGCTCAACGTGGCTCAATTAATTGTGTCCACTGATGAGAAGCTGGAAGGAAGAAAGCAACTTTTCGAAAAGCAAAGAGTTCTGTGTTATTCTAGTTGTTCTATGAAAACAGGGACATAATGATGAACGAAAGAAGAAAGCTTTAGAAACTCTTAATACCGGGCAACATATTAAAATAATCAGGCATCTGTTGTAGCAACATTCACTCCCTGCAACCACCCAGAAAAACACAGACCCATGACCAATTCTATGCACAGTATAGAATTGGTCCAAAATAGCTAAAAAAAAAAGTCATGTTCAGGGAAATATTTACATTGGAATATCTTAAAAGATGACGTTAACATTGGAGTAGTTTAGGTGCCAACCTAAACTAGGAGAAATGTTAGCAACTCCCAGTGGGGGAAAACACATTTATATTCTCTGAGCATAGCACAAGCAGACCTCCTGCTCCACTGTTTACCTCACAGAGTGCTCACAAAGCCGAACCGGTGAGACGGATGATTACCTCTAAAAGTTAATGGTATTTATCCTTACATGTAAACTATCCTGCTAATAAGTCATTTGTGTTAAAACCACATTGAGATGTCACCCAACAGCTGATTTGTGTACACTGAAACATTTTCTCTGAGGAGCCTTAGTGGGTGGCAAAAGACCTTCCTAAGTGACTTCTTTAGCACAGTTTGAGGCTCAAAGATATATTTGTACAGCCTTTGCATGCTTGAGTTAGTCTGTGTACGCACTTATGCTGGTGTGTTTAAAGCTGCCCATGAAGGTTACTCGTGTGTTGGTAACGTCTCTAGGGAGACATCAGACAGAGTCCACAGGGCTCATTTATATCGCAGTTGCTGCTACCCACTGTGTCATGATGGTTTAATGACTTTCCATCAACATTAGCAAAGAAGCTCTTACAAAAAAATTATATTTCTTTCACTAAGTGTTGAAACCAACCAGTAATAAGAATAAAATCTAAATTCTGCTGACACAAGCGTTCAGCTAAACCATCTTTAATTTTTGATACAGACAAAGTGTTTGTCATTTTTGCCTGTGATTGTGCGCCTCCTCGTATGTGTGTCCTAGTACTAAAGGTCTGTCAAAAAAAAAGGAAAAGCTGGAGCTTGATTGTGACTCAGAGCTATTTTGGACCAAGCCACCATTTAGATGGAAGATAAAAGCCTAAGGCCACAGCAGATTGCTTATCATCTGCAACACCCGTTTGTTCAGACAATGGGAGCTTTCACCAGCATGTGTGAAATCACAATAACCCTGGCTGAGATGTGTGGATCTTAAGCTTTGGGATGACCACAGTGCATTTACTTTGAAAGTAACAAATTGTTCCTGAAAGTATATAGTTAAAATGCAATTCTATGAAGTAACAACAAAAGGTGAATCTTCCCAAATGGAAAAGAATGAAGTTCAATAATAAGTATTTTTGGTAATCCATGTCACCTAAACATGGAATGTTTTGTCTGATTTAATGTAAGACAGTGATTAAAAAAGAAAAAAAAGTGTGTTAGGACAGCGCAGTTATTAAGAACAACCATATTTTAGGCCTCATTTGAATAAGTGAAGAAAACTGAAACTTCTTTGGGGAACTTTTGGTCAACATAAATATATTTTGGTAAGAACAATGAGATGAAACACTTTACAAGACATTTTGTCATTCTATGGAATACTGTCCTAAAGCTTTGAAGTCTTCAACATGTCTTTCTAGATAACATGAGTCTTTACTTAGTCTTTTGGCTTTGGTGTTTTCCCTTAAATGCCCTTTTTTTCCCAGTCTCTTTTTTATTGAGGATAACTGATAACCCAATGTTTGGTAAATGAGTCCATCATGCTCTAAATGTGGGTTTGTTGTTTTTTTTCTCCTTGATTAGACTGGTAGGCTGGCCACTCCTAGGAAGGTTCATCATTGGTCCAAATTTCCACAATTGTTTGTCATTTAATAGAATTCCAATACCTTATAAGTGGCTTTTTATAGGTTAAGTAATTCCTTTGTTATAAATTCAACTAGCAACCAACCCAAAGATTGCATTTTTCCTCTTGTGATGTAATTAATGTGGCTGCAAACTTGCTTTGTTCAAGTGTCATGTAGATGTATAGCTAATACTTAAAGCAAATCTATTATTGTGTTCTCCTCATTGATTTTATTAACTCCCTCTGTCTTTGTCAGATGGCCTGGCTGCTTTCCGCAGTTTCCTTCAGTCTGAGTTCAGTGATGAAAACATCGAGTTCTGGACGGCCTGTGAGGACTTCAAGAAGACAAAGAATCCTGTCAAGATGGCTGCCAAGGCCAAAAAGATCTATGAAGACTTCATCCAGGCAGAGGGACCCCGAGAGGTCAGATAATGCCCATTCCTATGTTATATTCTATAATATAATATTCTATATTAATATTCTATAATAATAGAATAAGTTATTTATATTGTACATGGACATTAAGCAATGTTAGACTTGATTTATGTCTGTTTTTTTCTGCTAACTGCAGATTTTATGACTTTTCCTCAACAGGTGAACATTGACCACTTCACCAAGGATGTGACCCTGAGGAACCTGGTGGATTTGTCATCTTCGACCTTTGATCTGGCTCAAAAGAGAATTTATGCTCTGATGGAGAAAGACTCATTTGGTCGTTTCCTCCGTTCTGACCAGTACCAGGAGCTTCTGGTCAACTAAGCCAATAAAGAGGCCAGGAAGGTGGGGAGGTTTCAAACAGCAGCTGATTTGTAAAAGTGAAGCCAAATTCACACATTTGATTCAAGCAAATATATAAAGCACTTCTGCATATGACTGAGTAAAGAATGTAACTATTCTCAAAATTAGGTTTCAAAATTTGGCTCTAAATTTATATAAAATGACAAACTGCATCTTGAAACAGCCCCATCTTTCCATGTAACACATGTTCCTGAATTTCTATCTGAACTAAAGATTTTGGGGAAGTTGATTGAACCTGTTACTGTTAAAGTTT
The DNA here is from genome assembly GCA_903067075.1 of Micropoecilia bifurca. Lineage (NCBI taxonomy): Eukaryota > Metazoa > Chordata > Actinopteri > Cyprinodontiformes > Poeciliidae > Micropoecilia > Micropoecilia bifurca. The sequence goes on from CAEGAF010052625.1 coordinate 51,793, forward strand.
CCCCTGGTATATCTGTTAGATATATCGCCTCAATATTCAAAGTAAATTAAATAAAAACAGGTTAGAAAGCAGGAACATTTTTATTGCTCAATTTTCTACTTTAATTTGAGATGAGAAAACATCTGAAGACCCTTTAAAAAACATATGTTAAATCAGTGAAAATTGATTAAATATTTCAAAAAACGCTTTGCCACAAATCCATCAATTTTACCTTAGAAATTTAAGTTCTAAGACCTTCTACATCAATATTTTATTTGTAAACATTTATTTTTTTAAAAAAAAAAAAACGATGACGATGGCTTAATCTTATTAAGAAATAGTTGCAACTTTAAGTAAGCCTTGAGAGTGTTAGTTGGTTTAATTTCAGAGCAAATAATTGATAAAATAAGTAATTTCACAAAAAAAGACTCTAAGCATGCAAATTGACAAACTTTATTATTTTCATTCTTACTGACCAACAAAATGTGATAGCCAGTTCAAACAGTCTTCATGAGAAAGTTTTCTAAAACTGAATGTAAGACTATATCATGCTTATGTGATTTTAGCAAGAAGCCTCAATAAACACTTATTTTATTGAGTGTCTGGGAGAGAAATTAGTCATTAATCTATAAGAAAGACATGCAAAGGAAGCTGTTGCAAGTCAAGGGCAAAACATTTACAGTCCTTTGTCATCATAATTTACTTATAAGTATGAAGCTGTATCAGTGCACACATATGGATTTTCCTGGTTTCTTCATATAACTGTTTCACATTTCCATTATTAGCACACTTGGATTAATACCAAACCTACCTTTTAGTTGTAATTCCTGCTGTGGGAGCAATTCATGAGAACAGTGCTGACTAGCTGGCTCAGTGGAGCAACCCCTGGGTTGCCACTAACATGCAAGTTGCTAAGATGGGAAAACCAAGTAGGAGGGAATCTCAATTTTATAAACGGCATAAACAGAGTTGTGGGTTTTATATGAAGAAAGTTATTTTCATTTTCCCATGTAATAAAACTAAAGTTTTACTGCAAGTAAAATGACAGGTCCCTATGACAGGTCTCATGAAGACTAAGAGGTCCAGTTAATAAAAACATGGGAGAAGGAACTTAAAGGTTTGCAGCACTTAATAATATGATGCCATGTTGGAAATTATATTTACAAATCCACTTATTACAAGTTAACCTTAAGACTCAAATGAATATCCACAGGGGAAACATTATCAAAATTACAAATCCTGTAGTTTTTTTTTATTTTATCTTTTACAATTATCTTAATCATACAGCATTTAAACCATAAGTAATATTTTTTTAAGCTACAAGAAATCATAAACCACCCAGGTACACTTGGTCAAGATAATCTGATATAATACAGAGGTTGTTGTAAGAGTGCAGTGTTTAAGTGTAAAGTGTTTTGCAATGAGTTGATTGTTGACAAATGTATTCATCATTAAATGTGATTATATGTACTCTTTTTTTTCCTTTTAAATGTAGAAATCATTATATTTTAACCACCACTGAAAACTAATCTATATTCAATATATTCAGCATTTTAAGCCCTTAACATGTCAATACAGATCACTAATTTCGGATGGTATATTTTTAAAACTATTTTTAAGTCAGCACCTGAATTTTAAACTTTCTATATACTGCACAAGATGACAAGTACATCAATTATCCAATCATTTTGGGGAGAATTGACAACAGGGTCTATAGGGGCACAGATTGACCAGTCTAGTGTCGGAACCCTAGAAGCTAATAAATCATTGCAATATCATAAAATATATAATCTGAGGGCTTTAAAAATGCTGAAAATATGTAATTGCATGTAGCCTTGCATATATGTTTTGTAGTGGATCACATAAAATATATATAATGCATACAATTGTTGAAGATGTATTTATTTATATTTGTAAATATCTCTTTAAGTTATTCTCAATACAACAATGGAGTCAATTATTCATTTCATGGAGAGCCGCAGAGAGCTCATAGGATCTTTCTACTGTTATAAAAACAAACTTTGACTTTCTTTTGTCACTTTGTTTTTCTTCACTAGACAACCATAAAGTTTTGTGGATGCAAAGACTTACTTTTTTGTCATGGGGAGAAAAATGTTATAGCGGGTTTGGAAGACTTGATGAGATGATATTCAAACGAAAAAAGCAATTATCTTAAATAGAAAAAAATCCTAGAAGAGTTTCAAGGCTATTGTTCCTCTGCAGGTTTATTCTCACAACAAGGAGACTAAACCTAACTTGTCAGCTCAAAATAGTAAAAGAGAAAAAAAACAATGTCTTTTGCAAATCGTATGACAACTTTAATCAGAACCTAATGAAATAAATTAAAGACCTCCTTTAGTTTTGTCTAAATGGTGGACTGAACAGAACAAAAATCAAAACCTGCACATAGCACAAGGCTTCATGTAAGAAGTACGCAACTCAAACGTCAGTAGGGTTTGAAGAGCAGAGCGGAAGCAGATGCGACTGAAGAACTGGCAAGTTTCAAGGACACATCAGTTACGACAAGATTTCTTGGGCGTAATGGAAAAGGTCACATACTTTTAGTCCCCAAAGGAGGTCGTGACTTTCTGACCGAAACTTTGTTTAGCTGCAACATATACAGTACTTTGACACATTTCCAGAAACCTGTTGATGTGAAGTCTTAAAGTTATGTCATGTGAAAAGGCTGAATATATAAAAAAAAACAATTGTGTCTACCAGAATACAGTATAACTATTATCTTGCTAAGACTTGCAAGGCGTGTAAAACTGCCATAGCAGCCGTGTTATTGTCTACAGTTCATTCATTCACAAACTTTATGTATACATTTAATTCCTATGAAAAATATTATTATATTATATTATTGAATCAAATATCACAAAATATATGTTTCCCTTAACCAATAAATTTAGTGTATAAACTTTACCTTTAATAATATAAAGTTATCTAATTTTTTAAATGCAATCAGTAATACTTTTATAGCAAATTTATATCAGTAATGATATAAAACAATGTCGTTAATCACACAATCACAATCAAAGAGCACATTATGAAACTCAAGATCAGGAGTGTAATATTCTTCAGTTTCTATGGTGACAAACCATTCATGTTTGGTGCAGAACATGACTTGTTAATCTGTTGATTCCATGCTGACAGTCAATACTTGATAGTCACAGGTGTGAATCTTGTGGAGTGACGTTCTATAGAGCATTGAGCAGATACGTTTTTTTTCCATATTCAGTCATGTCTCACCTGCTGACCAGCTGTCCTTTGTTTGTCAACCTGCCTGTTAACACCTGCCACTTATCAGCTTCAGACTGCTTACAGCTTACCCAGCTGCTTCTCTTTGTCTGATTAACCGTCATGTGTCTTCTAAAAAAGCCCATAATACACCCAGTTTAATCAGTTTAAGTTTGTCTGAGCGTAAATGTCAAGGGATAAATACCCCGAAACCTAAAACATTGCTTGATTAATTTCCATCACCCTTATTTTAGTCAAATTACGTTTATTTACATAGCATATTTCAGAAACAAGAAAATTCCAAGTTCTTTATTGCATAAACATATAATACCGTAGCAAATTCTGAAACAAGCAATAAATATTACATTGCGTCAATGCCATCATCAAGCAAGAATGCATCAAATATATTAACATTAATCAAAGGCATCTCTAAGTGGGAGGGTTTCCTAATGTAAATTAAGTCAGTGTTTCAGCTGTTTTAAAGTTTTCTGAAAGTTTGTTTTTGGAGTCAATGTAAGGACATTAGAGCTGGGGCGATGTGCTCTTCTTTTCTCATTTAAGTGAGAACGCGATGACATCATTTGCTCCAAAGCCTACAGGAAGTCCTTACCAATCATTTGACAAAAATGTAAGGTTGGATTTCTTCCAATCTTTTAAGGCTTTGTCCTGGATCTGCACCAAACTGGACTGAAGATTTTTTTGGAAGATTCACAAAAGGACCACCTTGTGGACAGGTCCAGGAATAGCACTGATGTATTATAACAACTTATAAGATTGAGAACCCTGACAAGGGAGACAATGATGGAGATGGTGCCTTGTGGTCACCACAAGGCAGGAGTGGCACTGACCTACAATAACCATTCAATTGAGCTTGTAGGTTTAATTTCCATTGCAACCATAGTTTTGTGGCAGCCTTTTCTGTCAGGATGAACATTAGTGATCTCATGAAAAAAAGAAAGAAAAGCCAGGAATTTTAGATTGTTTTGAAAATGTTCTTTATGGAAACAAAAAATTTTAGGATCAGTTGACTCCCTTATGAGGTTGGGTTGTGGGTCCTTAAACATGTTCATTTACATTTCATTTAAGTGTCTTTCATTTTTTGAAAGGATCAACATTAACAGTTGCACAACATAAAGTTCCACAAGTCAGCATGGCATACCACATTTGTCTATTGGTATTTTTATTGCTATTATTATTATGATTCAAAACATGATTAAAAGGCATTTAGTTTGTTATCAAAACAACACTTTGAAAAATTGTTTGGCCAAAAATCTGGTCCTGAAAAGCAATTGCTCACTAATTTGCCCCTTTAAAAAACATTTTATTTCCCATCCCATGATTATTAGGTTATTTTGATGCAAACTAAACTGATAGATTTGGTATAATATTCCCTGTGAACCTCTACCCATCTTGAAAGATCCCGTGGGCCTGATTTCCCTGCATGTGTTGCAGTCCAGACTGTTTTCATCTATGCTTATGACATAGTAAAATGATCTACAATGCCAGGGGCACTTTAAAATACTTCAAGAATCATTTCAAAGAAAATGCCTGTAATGACACTCCTAACATAGAGAGTACCTGACATTTTTCCTTGTCTATGCTGTTGCCACCAACAATAATTCATTTTCAGTTCTATTTCTGTACAAAGTAAAATATACAACTTTAAGAGTTATTAAGCATACTTGTTAGGCTACATCATCACAAATGTTTTCTTATTGTAAGTCTGAGGCAATATTCTAATTTTTAACATATTAAATAAATAAAAAGAAAATTAAAGGCTTGAAGACAATAGTCTGCATGCCATCCAGATGATTTATCTCCCCTCAAGATATGAGTTGTGGGAATAATTAAACTTTTTAATAATGTTCTAATTTAGCAAATATGACTGCAAGCACATTATGCAACACTGCCATAGTCAACGAGAAGGTGCAGACATATTCTGAAGATCAATTGTATTCTGTAGCATTTATAAATGAAACATCATTAGATGTTAAACCACACATGCAGACATGTGGCAACAGGGCAGGGATGTGTGTATTGTATGTACTTGGTGCATGCATAATCGTGTGGTAGAGATAAGTGCCAGTGTGTCCATGTGTATCAGAGGGTACGTGCTTTCTTGTGCGCATGATGACATTAGAGCTCCAGACCCTCCTGACAGGTTTCAATTATCAAAGCTCACAGCTGCTCAGCGTTTGAAAGCCTGGAGAAAAAATCCACCGATAAGCAGGTTAATGCAAAATGGAGAACCGCTTAGGGCCAGAGTGTCTCAGCCCGTCCAGGACCTGGGCATTATTACAGCTGCGAGCAAAGAAACACACATACTTGCAAGAAAAAACCTAGAAAATTATATAGAGGAAAAACATACTTAACAAAGACATTATACTATTTTCTGTTATCCACAAACTAATGCTGGTGATTATTGTTAGATTTTTTACTTGATTTTATTAAACCAGACTTATTTTTTATCAATGTGTTGTTTACAGAGGAGTTAATCTAATCACAGTGCCAGTCAGAGCCAGAGGAGGAGGAGGAGAACAGAACACACTGATTAAATGGAGAATGCTACAAAATACAAAAGAGAAAATGACAACAAAGGTCAAACAGTTTCCTACAACGTTAGGAAACTTTGTAGGGAACTGATTTGTCATCAGAAAAAAGGAATGGTAATTACAGATAAAACCAGGTGCTCGCATAAAGTGCATAAAACACCCATAGAAATACAAAAAGGATTTTAACCTCAGAACAATAGCAAAAGATAACAGGCTATAGCTGGTTTAAGAGTGTAAAACATGCAGTAAAAACAGTCCTGTATATGGGTGGCCTAAAAATCCCCTGAGAGGGAATTCATTGAACCAAAAGCAATATGTAAAGACAAATTTGAGTTTGCAAATGCACTCAGGAACAAAGAGCTTAATTTTTGAGACACATCCTGTTGCTTAACGAAAACAGAACAGTTACATGTTTAGAAAAAAAGGGGGGAAGAGCTTTAGAGCAGTTTGTTCTCAAAGACTATATTGACTATCCCTGATGTAAATTGCCACACGTCCGCTGGTAGATTTCATCCAGTGGTTGTGTGCATCTTGGCAATCTAGAAGAAAAAAAATTGCAGCAAGACCATTGAGGTGCGCAGAAAAACATCTTGCATTCCTTTAACTTTGATGTGTCAGTACTAGATTGTTACAGTAGTAACTACTAGATTGTTACAGTAGTAACAATCTAGTACTGACACCTTTGGAATAATCCCAAAGATGCTCTTTCCTTTTCTCTAGCTTGGACCCCATTTAATCCATAAGACACAACTGCTGCACCATCAAAACACTGTGCCACAACTTTACCCAGACATTTATTTTCCACCATAAATCGGATGATAAGACCTGCAATGTCATCCACTCGCTTCCCATGGGTCACATCTTCAAATTCGACAAAGCCCGCTTTGACACCTGTGACCATTATGCAATGCAGGACCAATGCCAGCTGCACTACTTTACTCGCATCTGTTGTCTCATCCACCATAACAGAGAGAAATGATGCTTTATTAACTGCCCTTATGATCTCTTCTTCCATCACCTCGGCAGTAGCAGCAGTAAGGTCATTTTTTATTTGCCTGATGTTCCACTAAACACTTTACTAGTGGACAGCTGGGAATGTAAATCTGCGCTGCGTACATCTATGACACGAAGAAGCTCCACAGGGTTTCCTTTGCTTTTGGATGCAGCGTTTTTGTTGTGTCTCCAAAATGAAAGTTCTTCCTTGCCTAAAGAAGTTTGAGAGTCTTTCAGTTTTTTAAAGGTTTTATCTGTTTCACGTCACCATTTCATTGTGGAGTTCTGCTTTCCTATGCACTTGCTAGCTCAACTGTAGATTTATTCTCTTTCCCTCAAAGGTCATTAACTGTTGCTTGAAAGTTTGTTCACTCCACATGCAGGTTTTAGCTCTGGCTAGAACACTTTCTGACCATCCAATCAAGGGGTGTGAATAGGTTGATGTCACATTACGCCTGCTACAAGGCCTTGGTGTCACTAACTCTAAATTTGATTGGTTGGTGAACCAGTACAGTTGTTCAGTTTATTCAACAGTTATATGCTGGAATGATTGTGAAGTTCTCTGTGTAGATTTCTTTGATGCTGACAACAAATGATTTTAAAAATGTAAGTGGTGATGCTTTAGTACGCAGTAAGTAGGGGAAAAGCTATAAAAGGTCTTGGACTGACAATGCATTTTTTTTTAATAAGCATTTATGGATATTTTACAGCAAAACATGGGTTTGAATCCCAGCCCATGGTCTTTCTGTATGGAGTTTGCATGTTGTCCCTCTGCATGCACGGCTTTTTCCCAAAAACATGAGTGTCAGGTTGATGGATCTTAATCTAAATTCTTCTTAGGTTTTGGTGCCTGTGCATGATTGTTTGTCTTGTCTGTCTCTGTGCAGTCCTGCGATGGAGGTGGGAACCAGCACCCCTTGCTACCCAGATAGAGATACGCATGTTACATGTTGAATGGATATTTTACAGGTTTGAAGAGAAGGCCTTGCAGACACTGCACTAAAGCTTCTCAACCACGATCCTCAAGGCACACTGCCCTGAATGTTTTAGATCATTCCTAGCTTTAACACACCTGGTTCAGATTAATCCAGTTCAGCAAAAGCCTGTTTTGATGCAGGGAAACATCCAAAACATATGTTTTCCTTGAGGACGAGGATTGAAAAACACTGCCTTAGTACATTAGTTTCATTTTTGTCTGCAGCTGTTTCTCATCTCTTCATTTAGTCACGTAAGGTTGCATACAGTTCTCAGACTTTCCAGTGTAGATATTGTTTTCTGACTTAAGGTTTGTAAAATCTTTTTTTCAGTCACGCATTTCCTGCTATTGTCTGAGGTTGGATCCCCAACAGTTCCTTGACGTGATAATTTTTCTTTTTTAATTTGTACTATTCACTTTGTGGTTTTGAACCTTGCATGGTTCTTTATATGCATGGATTCTTCCAACACCCTGCGAGGGGAATTGCCTAACGTCGATTCTTGTGAGGAAAGGAAGCTGACAATGATCTATCTAGTGTGGTATGTGACAGTGTTTTTACAAGTAGGTAGTATGTTAAAATATTTTTTTTTAAATCAGTTTTCTCAGATGAATAAATTGACTTTGAACTATTTAGTTGTAAGCACAAACATTTAGCAAAAGCCTACTATAATCGTATTAAGGAATTTGAAAAGCTAAATTAATTTCTCTGTCTCCTGTTCAATGTTGTCTTTCTTGTTTTATCCCTTTTCTGGTTTATGGTTTTCTGTATTGTTAGTGCTAAATAAGACATAATCACTCATTCACTTGATGTGCTTTATGCCTCCATGATTGCTTGACCTTGCCTTGAACAGTCACATATGTGTCCTATTATTTCTCTTTAAACTTAGTTTTTTCACCCCTCATTTCAAGTCACATACCATTTACTTTCTTTGTTCTTCCAGTAAAAGCCACAGCTGCTCTCAGTATTTGTTGTGCATTTGACCGAACGTCATGATAGTGGATGATTCTTTATAACATATCTTGCACTTAATCCTCTTACTTGTTTATCTTGTACTTTGAAGTGTGGAATCTGAAAAAGGACCATATGAGATCTGAATTTTTTCACAACTTTATATTAAATTGCTGACATTCCTGAAAAACAGCAACAACAAATAGAATAGATTACCATGTTCAGGTAGGCATTATTAAAAATATTTTTGTTTTTTTCCCCTCCTGGTATCTTTAAAATCTTTGGTATGACATATTTGTCAATTTATCATTGTACTACTATCGGAATGTAACCTTTGTCTCCAGCATTCCCTTCCCCATATGTCATCTCTTCCAAGCATATCTTTGTAAAGCTTTCCATCTCCCCCAAACAGCAACTAGATATTGTTTTGTGTTTCTGAACTTTGCTCAAGCCTACAGATTTTTTTTTTCCTCACAACATGCATTGACTGATAACCTGTGGGCCAAACTTTGCCTGAGGTAAAAAGTGTTTTTCATTTAGTCTTTGCTGTTGTGCTTTGGTCATCAGAGGTTTTTCCTTTGTGCTGTTCTGCAGGAGTTGCGCAAGATCAGTCTTGGGGGTTACACAAGCCGTACCACTCAGAGCTGAGGTTCAGAGCTCAGAAATGAATTGGCCTAGTCACAAAGTAAAGCAAACCATTAAGGCCAAATCCCTTTTTTTCTGCCTCTTTAAAAGGTGAATAGGAAGCCGAAACAGACTAGATGTTTGATACCTGCTTAAATCTGACCTCATCAACTAAAAAGAATTACCTCTATTTATAACCCATGCTGGTCTTCAGTGTTGCTATGTTTTTGAAACAAAGTTACTGGTCCAGTTAACATAGGCACCTCCAGGCTTTTGGAAATGTAGCTTGGTCCTTGAACTTACCCTGATGGTAAAACAACATTTAATAGGTAGCATTATATTGACAGTCAGACAGACAGACAGACAGACAGACAGACAGACAGACAGACAGACAGACAGACAGACAGACAGACAGACAGACAGAGAGGAAGAAAGAGAAATATAGATAGAGAGAGAGAGGGAGACTTAGTCAGTGGGAATGCATTGATGCATTCTCACTTATAGTGTTTCACTTCTGGCATCCGTACGTTTTTTGTCGCTTAACTACTTCCACTATCTTTCACTAATTCTACTAATTTATATATCAAAATGTTCAGCTTCTTCAGGAGATTGTTGCTATGTCTTTTGGTAAACTTCACTATTGCACTTTTTGAAATAATTGCACTTTTGTGCAAATTTTT
>CAEGAF010052640.1:0-37512 GCA_903067075.1 Micropoecilia bifurca
ATATATCACGTTTTATACTGTATGTTTATTTATTTACCAAAATACATTCGTGAATTATTATTATTATTATTATTATTATTATTATTATTATTATTATTATTATTATTATTACTTAATAATAATAATAACTACGTACTCTTTCGTATTTTGGGGGTCATTAATGTTGTTACCATATTGTGTGCTTGCATTGGTTCCATTGGTTTGTTAATATTATTAAGTGTTTTTTAAAAATTCAGTGTATGCTTAGCTTATTTACATTACTGTTTATTTGGCTTGGTAAGCAAGGCTGCTGCACTTTACAGTAGAAACCAGTAGATGGCAGTGCAATGCAGGAAAAAAAATGACTAGCAAAGTGGGTCTTTTAATCCTATTACACTGGAGTAATAGTCCCATGACAAACAATAATTAATTTTATTCTCTTAGAGGCCGTGTCTGTTTTCATTGCAGGCCATATGTGAAATCAGTTGTCCTCAACCCTGGACCTCAGGGACGCTGTCCTGCATGATTTTGATGAGTCCGGACTGCAGCTCAGCTGATTCATATGATTGCATTACCTCTTTTGCATTCCTGCAATTGCTATAGAAGTCGGTTAATCACCTATTCATTTAACCCAGGTGTGCAGCAGCAAGGCAACACCTAAAACATGCAGGGCAGCGGGCCAAGAGGACAAGGGCTGGGGACCACTGTGTTAAATGACAAACAACGTTTGCAATATAATTTTCTACATATAAGAAATATGCATAAAACATAAACATAAGTAACTGTATTTGTGCTGCAGAAACCCCATCGACTTTACCTGAGCCAAATAAAGTTTTCACAGTGGGAAAGTCTTGTCATCCTAACCAAAGTCTGAAGAGCTTCACTCCCCATCCTGTTAAGTGGAGACTCAAATGGGGAAAGAAGAAGAAAACTTTTCTTTTCCTCATGTTTCTCTTGCTGTAATTGAATTAGTCTAACAGGCAGCGCATGGTTTGTCGCCCAGGCAGATGCCTGATAACGTGACCTCTCTATGCTGCTCCACTTGAGTTTTAGTGTAACAGATCAGTCATTAAGAGAGGCCAAGATGTTTCCTCTATATCTTCAGTCGCGGTGAGTTGCTGACAGTTAAGGATCAAATGCTGTTGGGTCTTTTTGCTTACTATTTTTCTGTGATATTACATGTTAAGGCTTCTGTACTGTTCTGACTGTATCTTGTGATAGTTGCACCTATTTTTGATGAAATGGCAACAGTAACACAAAGACTTTTATTCGAAAGATACGAAACAGTAATTGTATTGTAAATTGAAAAGGTCAGAACAATGAAATGTGTACTTACAATAAATTACACATGTATAACGAGTGATGCGACTTCAAAGCTAGAAGAGATAATGATTAGAAAGTCTAGATTGCTTAAAGATTTAGTAATATAAGAATAAATATATACTTTGATCGTTTAAAAAATGTAAATGGTGTCTATTGTAGCTGAGATTTTACTTATTTCCAAATATGCTACGTTGAGCATACTTGACTGTAAACTTCACTTGAAATTTGGTGAAATATCTTTGATTGTTGATAATAAATAGATTGTATCTGGATGCTTAAAGTTGTTTTAAATGTATATCTATGTTAGACCTGTTTGCGCTGAAACACCCTGTAAGATGTGTGCATTGATGGGGAACTCTCACCAGATGGCACAATAGTAGCTTTTTTTAATAGGCGGTTTCACGCTGTTGACTATTCAGCTATTTTAATTAATTTTGCTTAAACCATAACCAAAGTACCATCAAAGGGATAGTTCAGAATTTTTGAACTGGGATTCTGCAGAAAGGTTCTGATGAATTAACCACCTACTTTTAATAAATAGCTTAATTCAATGTATTTCTTTTGTATACATAAATATCAGTTTCTTCCAGAGTTTAAAACTACATTATAAGTTACTGTTTAGTGTAGCAATCGTAAGCACTGTTTCCTTTAACCAAGGTTTTGGTCTGAATCCCAGTCCATGATCTTTTTGCATGAAGTCTGCATGTTTTCCTCATACTCATGTTGATTTTCTCTGTCTTTCCTCCCACAGTCCAATGTCTCCTAATGATTAATTGGGCTGTCTGATTAATCCATTGGTGTAAGACTGTGTGCGTATAGTTGTTTGTTTTTTGTGTTGCCCTATGGTGACTGAATGAATATCTGAAAAAATATCTAAGAGATACTGCTGTTATCATAATGCACATTAAAACTTCCTTGTGGGATGGTACATGTTTTTATGACTATACATTTCCAACAGAATGGCAAACAGAATAATTTGACTACGCCATGTAGATATATGAAGTTATTTTAATGGACTTTACAAATAAGTGTGGTTAATATCTTAAAATCAATATAAATAATATTACTGTTACAAAAAATAAAATTACAAATAATACTTTTCCAAATCAACATTTTTCAAAATAAAACCTATGACACCAATACTTACAGTAGGTATTTGTGTCTGCTGTACAATCAGGGTAACACATTATCTATTGTTTCATGTATCTTCAAATTGACCTCCAAATAGACTCAGGAAATTGAAAATGACAGTAAGGTCGAGTACAACACAGGAAGTCTCTCTTTAATATAGGTGTGTTCCTGTGTTTCATATATTTTTGTTTCAAAAATGTTTGTTATTCATTCAGTGAAGTTGCTTGCATTGGGTACAGTAGCCAGAAAATTCTACTCAAGAGTTGCGATACTTCATAAGTAAATGTAAAGTGTTCTGTAGTAAAACTACTCATAGAAGTACATTTTTCCTAAACGTTACTCAAGTAAATGTAACTGGGTAAATCTAACAATTACAATCCGCCTGTGGTTTTAACATCTTATAATCTTTTAAAAAAGGATCATAAAAAAAATTATGGTTTACCCCTTTAAAAACGCTGCGTTTTGACACAACCGCAAAAAACTGTTTTAAGGTCGGCTTCGGTAGTATCCCTCCATTCAAACGTCAAATGAAAACCAAATGAAAACTGTTCTGAGGTCAGCTTAACACTTCCGCACTCACCAATCAGCTGACAGCCGCATGACAGGGCAGGCCTCGCGCCTGCGCAGTTTATTGCCTTTTGGTCTCAGGAATATGGCAGCGTCCTGAGTCTTGTTGGGGGGAAACACAGCGGAACTGAGTAGGTACCTGTCTTCAGCGTCACAGTGGGAACCGAGGAGCGCTGGCCGCGGTCAGAGGAGGGAGGGGGGCTGAGGGACGGCTACATTTAACACCCACTAGTGATTTGACAGGTAAATGCTATCGTTAGCACGTGCCACTGCTGTCTGCTTCGTGTTTTCTTGATTGAGCTCCGGTGCAAGGATCTAATTGATGCGCTAGCTAGCCGCTAACCTGTAGCTAACCCAAGCTTAGCCTAACGCTGCCTCCACCTATTTCAATGCGACAAACGCTCTTTTAAATGTATTTCTGGCGTGGCTGTTGTCCCGGTTAGATGAAGCACTAGCCTCAACATACCAAAAGAGAGCTGCTTGTGTTTGTTTTTGACCGTGGAGGCCTGCTGCAGTGAAGTAGCTTCCTGGGAGACAGGTAACGTTAATTCTGTCTGTCATGGATTTACTGCAGCTCACGCACAACCTGGGGCTTAAACAAGTGGCATTATCCTGCAAACGCTCTTATGGCAATTAGATTTCGGCTTTATTGTTAAAAGTGTAAATTATTTAGCGCTCATAGTCTTAATTGAGCCCCCCAAAAAATAAAGTGAGGGCAAGTTCCTGGCCTTTATGTTCATGTGTTGGAAGAGTGATTGGTTAATTTAATTGGCAAATACAGGGGGGTGTTGCAACGCGTGGTCAGATGAAAATACTAGAAAGGCATCACACAAAAATTCCTGTAACGTTTTACTTGATTTATGTCACTCTGAATGTCTAAATCAACTCTTCATAACGCAGGTGTCATGAGTTTAAAAGACATAAAAGCAGCAGATAGGACTGAACTGATGTCATGACACATGACTATTTGAACCTTGAACCTCACACTGATGCTAAAGTAGTTTTCCAGTGATGGTCTCTGAAATAAAACCCTTTCTAAACAGCTCTGGAAACTGAAACTGTAACATGAACATCTCTTTGCGATTTGAAAGAATTGTTTTTAAAAAATGTCTAAAGTTTCAAGACAAACTAAATCCGTAGCTTGTGTTGATCTTTCTGAATGGGTCTGGGTTGCATTGGATCCCGTACAGTGACAGCGTCTGTCCCATCTTTTTATTATCATTTATTGTTTATTTGTAGAGTTAATTATACCCCAGAGTTGTGGCTATAATTTCCAAGATGAATACAAACAAGCTTAATTTTCATCATTCACTCACTATTAGTGACCATCACATAAAAAGCACTTTGTTTTTAAACTTCATATTGAATTGTGCTGTGGAAAATATAAAGGGACAACAGTGAAGTAGGAATGAACAGCCATTGGATTCTTATACTTTGATCCTTTTACTTCTGATATGGGAACTTAACATTATTCCATTTCCAGAGGAATACCTGTAAATATTAGTGTTACCACAGATTGTCAATGGGATTTGGTGAATTTCCTAATTAACACCCTTAATGATCAGACTAATTATCAGTCCCAAGCCTTGGCATTGTCCCGGAGGAGGTGATCCAAGTGGCTGGAGTGAGGGAAGACCGAGCCTCTCTGCTTTAGCTGCTGTCCTTGCGACATGAATTGGATGTCTACCATTAGGTGTAATTGGCCATATTCTATTATCTTAGAAATCTCAGACCTTTTAAATTGGGATTCGCCATCTGAGGAAACTGCTTTTTTTCCTAACTTTAAGCTTGGAAATGGAATGCATAAATGAATTGAAACCTTTAACAAATTCCAGTTTCTCTTTCTTTTTATGACATAATACACTGAATCAGTAGGTGAAGTTCATGTCTTTGCTGTTTTGTATAATGTTTGTTGAAATACTGCAACAAAAGTTTAGTATCTACACACGTTGTAAACACTTAGATATGTTTTGTTTTGAGCTATGATGCACACAAAGTTTGCTCCTCTGTTCTCTAGTTATTGTATGATTTTTTTTTTTAACAACAGCCTGAGAGTGATCCAGAAGAAGTGGGAAGGGCAATCACATGACCCGGTTCTGATTACTAGCCACTCTCATCACAGTAAATTTATGGCAGCCAGCTACCTCTATGTAGAGCAAACTTCCTAGTTGTGGATGTAGGCAGTTCATAGACGTACATTTGATTAAAACTTTGTGTAATTTCCATAATAAAGGGGATACCTGAATAGTTTGCCAGTTCTTATCTAAATGGCACTTCTAAAACTCACCTCAGCTCTCTAGGAATCCCTCACCATTCAGTCAGTAATGCAGCTTCATTTGCACACTGGAATGAAGAGGAAGGAAAACTGTAGTTGGGCTTTTCCAGGATCCTGGCTGAGTGCTGACACAGGTTCCCCTGGTCACAGTCCAGCTAACAGAAGCAAGTGACTGTACTCAGAATAAGAAAGGCAGCTATTTCCTTCTCTTGCTCAACTATATTTTGGTTTCTTTGAAAGGTTAATCTTTCAGACGTTCCCATTCAGTTTGCTAGTTTGCAAGCTTAACTAAATCATGTAGCTTCTGAATGACTTCCAAATACTTGTGCTTTTATTCTTTCATTGGACACACAAACAAACATATTTTTATTTTGAACTAATCAACAAATATCACTGACTGGATTGACATGTCTTCCTCTGGTTCACAGTAATAATTTTTCAGGTAGTAGACGGATCCAATGGCTTTTAACTGTGGAATCGGACAGCAATCGCGGGATGGCTCTGTCTCTGTTATTTAATAGCTGTTTACAGTGTTTCCTTGCTGACTTGATTCTCCCTCTGAGTTAAAAAATGTTGAATGATGCTGTGAAGAACAGTGTGTTGTTTTGCAAATAAGTAGTAATGACATGCAAAGAACCCCCCTGGACCAATGTTTGTGGTGTAATAAACAATTTAATCCCCATTAGCATAAAAGAGTCATACTAAAAACATTTTTTTCTGCCTATGTTTTAGGTCTTGGGAAAAGATGAATATCCTGAAAGACAACAAAGACCTGGCCTGTTTCTACACCACTAAACACTCTTGGAGAGGAAAGTAAGACGCACATTTTTGTATTATTTTTTAAACATGACAGGTTTGTATTATAAACTGACCAAAATCTCAACTCTGATTAATGTGTGTAGGGAGAAAATCCTGAAATCCTGACTCAGGACTGTGTTATCTTTATTGAAGATAATGGATCCTCAGACCTCAGTCTGCAGACATGTGATTGATCTGTTTTGCTTCACTTTCGGGTGAAACCGATAGTGCACTGAGGAAAAATAGTCTTTTGCAAGGATACCTTGCAGTGCATGTTGACATGCAGTTGTTTTCTTTAAGGTAAATTATATACATCCCCTTTTCTGAAACATAAGTTACGCCAATTAGTCTTTGAACAGCAGCACTTTTCTGCTGGCAGAGGTTACACAGGGTGATGGAACCGCATGTGATGCCTTGCAGAAGTGTTCCTACCCTTCAATATTTTTAGATTTTTTCATCTTACAACCACAAACATGAGCAGCTTGCTTTATTGGTTTAGATGATAGATCTTCTGGGCTGGATCTCTTCATACATCTGAAGTCTTGGCATGCTCTTATTGGCCAGATATTTTAGTACTCCATCCATTTTCAGAAAAGGGATTGAACTGAGCTCTGAGAGATGTTCGGAGTTCCTTTGATTTTTTTTTTTTTTTTTTTTTTTTTAAATCCCAATACATAACATTAAAGTTTGTGTTTGTAATGTACTGCATTGGTCTGCACGGGTTATTGTGCACTCTTAGGCTAATGTAGTGTCCATTCTTCTAGAAAGTCTGGTTTATTTGGAGAGGTGTGAATATGCTATCTGATGCGGTTTATAAAAGCAAACTTGGGTCACGGTTCCGTTGAAGTGAACTGTGTTGCTGTTAAAGTACATATGTAAAGAGACCGCTCCAAAAGTAGGAAGTGAACTAAAGGCCAGGGTATTCTGCGTAAATGCAACCAAAACAAAAACACCAGAGTAAGATGGTAGCAGGAGAAATTGCTCATAATCTTTTATCAAGGACAAAAGAGAAATCCTACAACCTCTAAAATCTGACGCAACTCCATTTTTGTTCACATTTCGTGAAGAAGGAAGTTGCTATCATGTCTTCTTCAGAGGTTTTTGTGTCCTTAAGTGGTTGTTGGTGCACCTCAGGTGGGAGGGGACACATTTTTGAAGGATTACTCTATTTTGACACACAATGCAGTGTGAAAACAAACCGCACCAGCTGAAAGTGTAAGAAATGTTGCAGTTTTGGTCCCCAATCCAACAGAGTCCATCAGGTGTGAAAACACCCTTAAAGCGTTATGTGCTGTGGTGTATGAATTCTAGAAATGGATGGATTTAAGAACTGTGTTTCGGAGATGGTGGATAATGGAGGCCCTCTGTGCTGATATCATGCATGCTGCAGTTCAAGTCGTGTGCTGGTCAGATCACATTACCAATACATGCTTTCTAAATGTTTTCGTCCTGTTAAGGCCTCTCACTGACTGAAGTAATTTAAGCAGGGCTGCAGGGCATCACTCACTCAGCCTCCTAATGCTTCCTGGTGAGTCCGGTAGAAGCCAGTGTTGATGCAGCGATACAGTATAAGTCTCTTGTGTTTATCTAAATTGGTCTGTGTGTCCTGACTTGTCATCAGTATATCGTATCTAACCCAGTTTTGGTGAAATGCTCTTACTGAGAGAAATCAGATAGCATTGCTTTTTCCGAAGAAAAAGTTGAAAGATGTGCGATTTAAGTGGGCAAGTCTGAACAAGTCAGAAAGCTGAAAGAAATGAAAATGAAACCTGACTTGGTGCATGTGTAGTGCAGATATTTGGAATTGGCAAAGCTATGTGGTTGCATTGACATAAATAGATGTAGATCAAGCACAGCTGGGGTGGAGCAGGCTTTTATGAATTGGATCAAGCACAATACATTGGATCCGCATCTGACTTTCATTAGCTCAACAGAAGAAGAAATAGTTTGGATGGTTTCTTTTCATCTGACTTCATAGTGTTTGATTTCCCAAGACAGGCCTGTGTGGGTTATGTAATATGCAAGTGGTTTTCTGTGGATTTTTCTTTTCTTATTTAAAAAATATGAATTTACTTCTGCTTTCTCTTTTATTTTGCTCAGGGTGAAGTTTAAAACTGTTTTCTGCTCCAAGTTTTTTTTTTTTTTTTTTTTAAAAAGGCAACGTGAGGCTGACTACTAAACAGTATTTTATTGCTATGATGTTTTTAATTTGTATTTTTTTTTGTTTCAAAAGTTGTTTTGGGGATATAATTTGGTAAACATTGTTTCATGTCTGAAAAACCTAATTATGACCTTTTGGTGCTCGTTTACTAAAAGTCTTGTGACTGTCTTGGATGTTACTGGGTCTTTATGTTTGTATCTTCTGAATGGAAGGCTTTCCCTTTCTGTAAAAATGGATTCTCCATGGGCTCTCAGTCACATTTAAGAGTTTATCAAATATCTATCTATTCATCTTTTTGTACAACCATCCTTCGTTCTGCTCATTTGCATTTATCCATTCCTCTGTCTGTTTCTCCACCTGTATCGGCCGACTAGTGTCTACTCAGCGCCCCTGCAGTTTGAGTCAGCCTTACTGTTGTAAGAATGTTCCACCAGTGACGGTTATGTGGTACCAACCCTTTCGTGTCCTTCCATTTGTCTGTCTGTCCATTCATTCATTCATTGTCAGCTCGTCTTCCTTCCTGTCTCCCTCCGTCTAGGTCTTGCAGATTTCCCCATTTAAAGGCTCATAGTGGTTCAAGCATTTGCTGTAAAATCCAAGTTAATGTTCAATCTTTTTATACCTTTAAAAATATCTAGTAACCACTGCAAATTATGGGAATATTATTTAGAAAAATTATTCAATTTTTGACCTGAAATATGCTTTGAAGCCCGGCTTAATTTTATATATATCATAACTTCTCCTTTTTGTGCATGCATATGTAAATCACAGCCTGTTTTCACTCTTCCCTGAATGCTGTCATAACTTTAGTGTTACTGTAAAACCTACTTTATCATGTTGGTGCCTGGGCTGTTTGCCCTGTGGGTAAAATGACGTTTTGTTTGTATATTCAGATGTGGATCAGTTACTGGGCTCTTTTTCAGTTATTGTTTGATTCTCTCTTTCTGAACAATGTTTGTTTGTTCAGTATAAAATGGAGTTGTACTTATCTGTGCTTCTCTGTCTGTGTTATTTGTGCAAAATAGGGGACAATTTGCTTATGAATGGGAGGCGGTAGTGAGGAGTCCTCTACAGGAAGTTGCCTAATGTGATTTATTATGAAACTTTGGAAGGAAAGAAAAGCTTTAAAGACATGCGGTTTGGTCGCACTATCTTAAGAATAATGCACTCCAAATGAAGCTTGTTGTATGATGTACTTAAATGAAGTATATAGCTGTACTAGGATACCCATCACAGAAGCTCTTTGTGCTTTGGTTTCTTAATTGAGGGATGGAAAATTGGGTTCTGAATTGATTCATCTCTCCATAGCTGGAGCGAAGGTAGTAAGTAATATGGTCAAAAAGAAGACTCTGCTCCATGCAAATCCTATTCTTATCATCTTACAGTTTTCATTCTATGTAATCAAATTACAGGATGGTGCTGATTAATGGGATATCTTTATTTTTATGCAGATACAGTGCAATAAGGCTTGTAAAAGGGCTCGCGATAGCTCAGGTTTCTCCAGGTTGATTTACGTGTCTTGCAGGGAATGCAAATCTGAGGTCTATTTGTGAAATCAAACACCAGTGTCACATCTGAGTGACTGGTTGCAGAATCACTGGGTTAACTGAATAAATCCTAAGCTGTGGTGAGATGACTTAAGCAGTTTTCTGAGTCTTTTAATGCTATTATTTCTGCTATGTCACATTTAAACCCCACCTCCACCCCACAACAAATTTTGGGCACAGTGTGGACATGAACTCGGCTTCTCAAAGGAATTAGTCAAGGATATTTGGATTTTGTCACTGTGCTAAAATAGAAAGTCAGCCCACAGTCTATGAATAATTAACTAACTTTGTGCTGATACTCATTTTGGACCATTCTGAACCAAGGTCAAGACAGAAGAGGAGATGCATGGCCCAAAATATCTAAACCAGAAGCGCCCCAATGAGTGCAGGTGCTTTTTTAAACAGCAGATTGATTGGATGTTAAATAGTTTTCTGCTTGGTATTTTTCCCCCCCATAAGCAGTTTTGCAAATATGTTTGATGCTGTGATGTTTAAACCCTGAAATGGGAATATGTCAATATGCATGCAGTCACATTACCTCAACTTAGCCATGTCAAACCCAGACAGATGTCTAATGTTGCTTAGAATATTCTCATAGTATTATTACCTATACTATAAATACCTCATTGCATTTACAACACACTTCCATTGATATAATCTTTTTGCTTTTATTTAAAGCAGAAAAAACATCAATTGCTGCAGTTAGCATAATGTTAAGTATGCTTCAGATTTTTTTTTGTTACACTCATTTTGATATAGACTTAAACAGCCATGTAGAATAAACACCTGCTTAATTTTGTTGCAGTTTTCTGTAGTGCAAAATACTTTTTTTATGTACAACAATGCAACCCAATTGTTTAGCTCTTTTCATTTTCACAGAATGTCTGTCGTTCTTTTTTCACTACCGTAAATATTTCCAAACCAAGGTGAACGTGGTTGGAGAAACCCCCTAGGCCTGGAGGCTACACTTCGTTTGCTATAGATTCCACTTATTTTGATCCTCCTGTCAGTGCACTTTAATTCACCAAACAGATGAATCACTTAGCCTCTCATCTCTATCATCATGTCAGTGGTGATGGTTCTTTGGAGTAATTTTACAGGGCGTATGATGCCAATCCTAATGTTCTACTTTAGCCTCGCCTCAGGTCACTGCCTGTCCTGTCTGTTTGTATTTGTCAGGCACTTCAGCCTCAGCTGCAAATGCATTATGTAGAAGTAGCCTCTCAATTATGCCCCCCACCCCCAACCTGCTCCCTAGTAGTTGGACAGCTGCTGAAACGGTCTCTGCACCGCACCTCCTGTTGTCCTGCCATAATGAGGATGTGCAAAAAGGAAAGATGCCAAGTCAGCATGTTCTGCAAACAGTAGCAATATAAGGGAAACGGCATGAATGTAGGACTGACTGGCACGTTTCTTATATTTGAACTTTAAAATCTCTGTTTTACACTATGAAAGATGTCAAATAATTATGAATTTTAAAATCCGTCAACAGAATGTGATGAATTACTCAAGCATGCCAAGTGAAACTATTTCCAAACCGCAACAAGACGCACTTCGATTTGGCTGTTGGTTCACGCACATCCCCACAAGCAGTCACTGTTTGGCACACACACACACACACACGCACATTTTTCACACTTCCTTCCTACTGTGTGAGAAAGACCAACTGTAACAGTTAATGAATTAGTGTTTGTTGGCTCGGTGTCAGTGACTCGTTTCATAGGATCCCAAATCGCCAACATCAAACCGTTACCTTTTTCAGTCATTAAAAGGATGGAGAAAGCAGGAAATCTCAACAGTGATTAAAGCTTCTGCTGCCGTTACTGCAGTCTGTGACTGGTGATATGTTGATGGAAGCAGTTGGTGAGATGTTAGTCATCTTATCTGTATCATATTTCATATTGACTCAAACATGCCTGGAAATGAGCTAAGCAATGATGGATTTGATAGCTGAGTGCAGCTTGTCACTTTTCTGTCTTTCCAAGAGCTTTAAATGTCATTACTTTGGACTAATGAGTCACTCAAACTGTTGGTTTTTAAAGGGAAATCGTAATACATAGTGAATTTGTAAAACTAGGAGCTGAGTTCTGAAATCTTAATTTATTTCCGAACTATACAGAATTATTTATAAACACTCAGGTATTAAGATACATCCCACTAATACACTGCCTGGCCAAAAGAGGAGTCGCATCCAAATAGGCACAAGGCTCCCATTGGATAATTACTGGATAGGCCTTTCTCTTTCAACTGACAAGTTATTTAACCACAGCTGGTGCAATGTGTAGCTTCTCATTTCTGAAAAAACCATGTTGAAAGACACATCCTGTGGTCGTGGAAAATATGCAAGTCTGCTTCAGAAGTGTTGAATCATTGGCACCAAGCAGAGAAAACATAGAGACTGCAGACAAGACTGAGTTTGGGTTGAGAACGTTGTCCAACATATTATTGAAAAGTGGAAGGACAGTGGTGAACCATCGTCTGAGAGGAAGAAATGTGGTTGGAAAAAGTCTGGAATGGTCGTGATTGGTGATAAGTTAAGCATTAGATGACCCCAAAGCGAAGAAAAACAACAGTAGAACTCAGGGCTATGTTTAATAGGGACAGTAAGAGCATTTCCATGTGAAAATGTGAAGGGAAGTCAATGGATTTGGATTGAACAGCTGTGAGGCCATTAAGAAAGAAAACCACAGTGAGGCTAACCAGAGAAAAAGGCTTTAGTTTGCGAGGGAGCATAAAGATTGGACTCTGGAGGACTGGAAGAAGGTCATTTGGCCTGATGAGTCCAGATTTACTGTCTTCCAAAGTATTGGGTGCATCAAGATAAGAAAAGAAGCAGATGAAGTGATGCACCCATCATATGCCTAGTGTCTATTGTACAACCTGTTCTTGTACAATAGAATAGGCTTGTTCTATTGTACAGGGACCAGGAGGCCAGTCTTTGTCTCATCTGACCATTGAACACTTATCTAGAAGGTATTGTCTACCGGCTGTGAATTTCAGCCCATTTGAAGGTTTTTGTGGTAGAGTAGGAACTTGTCTCCTGGTCGGCACATTCTCAGTCCATGGTGATGTAATACCATCTTCAGAGTCCACTGATGGCTGTTTTCTAGTTCATTTGATCCTCGATTGTTCATAAACGTCATAACTAATCTCCTTTCATCAAAGGCTGTCAGTTGGGGTCCGATGGTTGAAGCTTTAGATACGATCAGGTGTTCCAGTATGACAAAGGTATTCTTCAAAACTGGTTTTGTAGCAGGATAAACAAGCTAAGATAAGGTGTCAATCCTTATCAAACCCCAACCTCAGTTTTGTAGTCTAAAGTCCAAAAAAATGTACAAAGTATATAAAAATAAATGTTTTTAGGTCTTCAAAGTCATCATAAATCATTACAGAACAAAAAACTGGGTCACAGGAACTGCATATTCTGACTTGTCTCCTCTTTATGTTGCAGATACAAGCGAGTCTTTTCAGTGGGGACGCATGGCATCACCACTTATAACCCGACCACGCTAGAAGTAACAAATCAGGTCAGTACCTACAAATCAGGCTTTACAGAAACTCTCTGGTCTTACAGGAACCTCACTCTTGTCTGCTGTTGCTGACTGAGATTTTGTGTTGCACTTGAAATGGATTTTTAACTATTAAAAATCCACTCGAAGTGCATTACTTCAAGCTGTGGTCTGCCTTCACATAGTGTAAGGTTTTAGTATGCAGCAGCCTGCAGGAGAAGATATGTTCCAGTTCTGATCAGGCCAGGATATAAACTGTATTTCATAATCAATAATCATTAAGAAACTCCTCATTGAAACCTCTCATTCTAACAGAAGGCAGCATCATGTAAATTTTCATTAAATGACTCTAGAGAGTGCTGTAAAATAGGACTATAAGTGACAAAATGATTCATTCATTCTGTTTTAGGATATATTTGTATTAGTGGTTCATCGAGAATGAGATGGTGAACAACTAGTCTGAAATCCAGAAATCAAATGGTTTTCAAATCGATAAACTAACTTTACCAAAGCTCCCAGTTTGTGCCAACTAAAGGTGTGGAAGTTGTTACTGAGTAAATAAAACTTAAGCTGTTGATTTGAGGATATAATTTGCTGGTTCGATTAAAATAGAGCTGATAAATCAGTCACAAAATTCAATCAAGTGCGCTCCTAGTTTGTATTTTACCATATGTCAGTTGATTTGATTTCTTTCTCTGCTCTCAGTGGCCTTATGGAGACATCTGTGGCATCGGTCCAGTCGGAAAAGGCCAAGGGACGGAGTTCAGCCTCACTTTCCGCAAAGGCAGCGGCAAGAAGTCAGAAACGCTCAAGTTCTCAACGGAGCACCGGACAGAGCTACTCACAGAAGCACTGGTAAGGAAAAATATCATCAATATTTTGTCTAATGTTTTTGTCTGTGCAGAATTCAGTCAGGTTTTCCAAATATTTTTATGAATGGCCAAATGATTCTCTAGTTTTGAAACCCAAATATGAATCAGCAGATAAGGTGGTTTCAAATCATAGGTTGGTGAGTTCAGCATTGGAAAACGTCAACAAAATGAATTTTGTTTGTGTGTCTTTCTATTTTTGATTTGCAGAGATTCAGAACTGAGTTTTCAGAAGGGAAGATTACTGGTAGGGTAAGTACCGATATCTAATAAAGAAACTAAAAATAAGGGAAAATGAAACTCACTAGATCCTGGTTTATTGAGTTTTGCTAAGTAAATAAACACACCCATTTTGAAATAGAGGTTTTAAAAAAATCTCAAATTATCTGGTGTTCAGAATATATTAACATTGTGAAGATGGGATGAAAAATGTGCATTTAATTTCCTGAAATTCCTTGACAATCCTGGGAACCAAGAGAATCAGTTGAATCAGAACTAATGGTCAGAAATATAATGTGTTGTTCTTTATCTTAGATTTTCTAAGAGGTAAAGTCTTGACCTGAATGTTTGCCATATTAATGACTGTTGTTTTATATCATACGTGTGATTAACATTTCACAGCGTTACAACTGCTACAAGCATCACTGGAGCGACACGCGGAAGCCGGTTAATTTAGAGGTGACCCCTGGTGGCATCGACCAAATCGACCCTCACACTAACCGAGTGGTGTGTTCCTACGACTACAGAAACATAGAGGGCTTTGTCGAGGTTTCTGATTACCAGGGAGGATTCTGCATCCTTTACGGTGGCTTCAGCAGACTAGTATGTATCATTAATAAGGACATGGAAAAGTTTCATTATGTGCTTTGCTGTGTGTTTTGTATTTTCCTATACTGGCTTTGCAAATTCAGGATTCTCGGTTTCTTTTTTCTTTTAGCATCTTTTTGCCTCTGAGCATCGAGATGACATCATCCGGAGCGCCATCGAACATGCCGGAAACTATATCGGCATCATGCTGCGCCTGAGGAAAGAGGCTCTGACCTTTGAGGGTTTCGTGACAGACAGGTTGGGAAAGTACAGCTCAGACGAGAGCATCACATCTCTGGCAGAGTTTGTGGTGCAGAAGATCACAACACGGCACTCGGTAGGAACTATAAGAAATGTTTAATAAATTAAAGATGGATCTGTTTGTTATTCTATTTAGAAATGCACAATAAATTCATTTACTGGTTAGTTTGGATGGATGCTTTTTTCAGCTTCATTGCTACAATAAAGATAACAGTTTTAGCCATTATCTAATGGAGAAACCAAAGGACAAGTTATCATATTTCATTTTTCTTGCATGATAAAACCATCTCAATGTAGAAATGTAGGCTTTAGTCTGATCTTATGTTGCTTTTTACCCATCTGTTTTCAATGGTGGAACACATCGGTGCTGATATACCAATGTTTACAGAGAGTGCTTTCAAAATGATATTGGCAATCTGGAAACATGTCTCCAAACAGCTAAAGTCTCTGCTGGCACAAGAAAAGAAATTCTGTGCAGAGATTTATAGTTGATCTTTCCAGACAAATTTGTTTAGTTTTACTCTATTTCTGTTCATTTCACCACTTCTACTTGGTGTAAAAGTTTATGCACCAAATTTGACTTTTTATATCATAATGTCACTTCCATCTTCGTTTAATTGGGTCCCTTTGACTTGGCAGGATGAAATATTTAATTCAGTGTCAGCTGCTTGGTTCAGCAGCTTATGTTTATTGGTATTATAATCTCGGTGTGGTGTTGTGCCTTCCAGGAGCCGGTTAAGCGAATCCTTGCCCTGACAGAAACATGTCTAGTGGAGCGCGATCCTGCTTCCTACAACATAGTCACACTCAAACCCTTTGGAGAGGTGAGATGCAACACAAACATCATAAAGTCATAAAAATGTTACTGTTCAGTTTTACTCTGACAAGTCTAAATGTTGAATTATATTTGTTTCATTGCGATTAACTGCAAGTAAACTTCAAGAATGGTAAAGTTTTTTTCTCCAACTCTGTGTTGCTGTTCCCTCAGGTGTTTGCTCTCATCTGTGACGCAGAAAACCCTCAGGTGTTTACAGTGGAATTCATCCGAGGCCAGATTAGGAAGTATTCCTCCACTGAAAGGTCTGCAAACACAAATCCCTTTCTGTGTTTGCTTTAGATTTACAACCCTGAGTGTTATTTTTACTTTGCATAGATGTGGCTGTGCTTCTCAGCCTTTAATCTGCTTTGCTCATAATAACACTGACTTGTTTTTTTTATTGTGTGTCCAGGGACTCCCTTCTAGCCAGCCTCCTGGATGGAGTCAGAGCATCGGGCAACAGGGACGTGTGTGTCAAGATGGCCCCGACGCAGAGAGGGCAGAGATGGGGTTTGCTCAGCATGCCGGTGGATGAGGAGGTGGAAAGTTTGCATCTCAGATTCCTGGCAGCGCCTCCTCCTGGTGAGTTAAAGCTCTTTTTCTGAGTGGGGTTTCATTTCAGACAGAAACACTGAGCTTTCCAATAGCTATATTTCCACCCAATTGTCATCTGTATTTTGATCAAAATTTTAAAATGACACAAAAATGAAAATGCAGTTGGGTGTGTTTTTATCTACTGGTCTGGTTCATCACCCTGTTAATGAACAAGATGTAGAGGTTGCAAACTAGCACAGAAAACTGGTCACAGAAAACTGGAGAAAGTCCTCCGCTCTGTTCTGGAAGATTGGACATCTCCGCTTTGGGGCATAAACTCTTTTTGAAGAAGCAAAAAAAAAAAAAACACCTCAAATGACCGAAAACATTTTTTATGAAACTGAGAAAACGATTTAAAATTTTTCTACTGTGACACATAAAAATATTTTATAGAAATACTACTATAATAAGTAGAGAGACAGATTTATGCATTTCTTTTGTGGACATGTTGTAACTCAGGGTGTAGAAAAGGTAATATAGAATGATGCTGTCATATTTAGACTATTTAATCTTTCAGGATCAGATGGCAGAGTTTAAAAGTATTTATTTCTCTCTTTGAGGTTTTTAATAAGTTAGTTCTATATTAAAAAAAAGATTACTGTAAAAACATGTTTGTAATATTGGTAAGCCTCCCAGAAGTCTTGACAAAGAAAAACTTTGAATTTTTTCAGAAAGTTTCTCTCTTTTTATATTTAAATGCTTTTGTATTTTTTTAGGTGGAAACTTTGCAGATGCAGTGTTCAGATTCAATGCCAATATATCCTACAGTGGAGTTCTCCATGCAGTTACCCAAGATGTGAGTTTGATCAGTTTTTGTTGCTCTGTCCAGCTTGGACTCGGCTTGGACTGAAACCCTTGTCGTTTTTCGGTCCAGGGTCTTTTTTCTGAGAACAAGGAGAAGCTCATCAACAACGCCATCCTGGCCCTGCTGGCCCAGGAAGTGGAGCTGCCAGCTCTGAACTCGGAGCTGGAAAGCCATTTCCAGGCCATCCGACGCCTGGTGGCCTCCAAGGCCGGATTCCAGGCCTTCACCCAGCTGCCTAAGTAAGACGGCAGCACTTTGCTCCTCGTTTATTAAAATCTTACAGTGCTGAGCTGCTGGTGGTAACAGGCATGCTCTGTTATTCCAAGGTCTGGTCAAGGGTCTGGACTCACAGATGCAACGTAAATATGAATCCATGCATCTCAGTCTGCCCTTTTTGTCTGTATTTTATGTCTTCACCCTCTTTTTCACTGTCACGCATCACTTTTTTTATTGAAGCTTTTAGACAAGCAAGTCAGAAATTAGATCATTTTCAGCCCGACAGTCTGTCTTAATACATCTTGGCCTCCTGTCTTCAGCATTTTATCATTTTCATTTTTATGCTTCTCTTTCACGTTTCATTATTTGCTGTTGCCCGTTCTGTTTTCTGCTCCTTTTTATTCATTTTGGCGTTCTTCTTGGGTCACTGAGATGTATGAGAGGAACTGTAATGGACCATTTTTCCTTGTAGCTTGTGAGGCTGATGAGCCAGAATTGGCTTCCCTGACAGATTCATTGCTGTTGTAGCTTGCTGTTTCCTCTCAGACTCATAAAAACATCCAAACCTTTCAGAAATTTTGATTTTATTATTTAAGCTAAAGAAACAACAAGTCGCTTAAGAAGCAATGAATTATTTGTGTATCCAACCCCAGACCTGCATTTATATTAATTTGTTGGTTATTCTCATGAACAGTGATGAATTTATTGGAGCATAGATTTAAATAAAAATTTTTATTTTTATTTAAATTTGTATATGTTTGTATGTTGCAGGTTCAGGGAAAAGCTGGGAGTAAAAACAGTCAAAGCTTTAAAAAGGAACAACAATGGTGTGACTCATGCTGCTATTGACATGCTCTGTGCTCTCATGTGTGTAAGTGTATTTTAAATATTATTTCTACTGTATATTGTATTTACAGGATCCTCCATGATTACTGAAATCTCTGTAAAGATGTGCAAAAAATAGGCTAATTTGGTACCTTTATAGAAATTATTTTAAAAATGAAAAAAATATCCTAATTATCTCACTTTAACAATTTAACTGACGCACCTAAAGGTTCCTTGAAATTGTGTATGAGCATTTATTATTTACATTTTGTTGACGCCTTGATCAGTATCTTGTGAAAAAATAAGTAAATCCTCTCAAACCAAAGTCTTGCCCTACCATTACAAATGTGAACATGTTATCTCCACTCTTTGAGAGTTGCAGCCAATCAGTGCTAAGGAAAATAAAAGTCGCTTCTCGTCTGGCTGCTTTCCAAACACCAGCCAATAACATGTCAAGTAATGTTGCACTTTGGTGTTTGAGCTTCCTAAGGCATTGAGAGTATTCTGCTGTTTTTTGTAGCCCATGCACGATGACTATGACCTGAGACAGGAGCAGCTAAACAAGGCCTCTCTTCTGTCCTCCAAGAAGTTTCTGGAAAACCTTCTTGAAAAATTTATCACCAATGTGGTAACGAGCTTTGCTGGAACTTAAACTTAAATGCAGCTTGTTGTTGAGTTATGAGGATTCTTTTAATGTTTTTTTTCCTTTCATTTGTTTTTGACAGGACCATGGAACTGGAGCTCTGGTCATCAGCTCCTTATTGGACTTCTTAACGTTTGCGCTTTGCGCCCCCTACAGTGAAACCACTGATGGGCAGCAGTTTGACATGCTGCTGGAGATGGTTGCCTCTGACGGACGAACATTATTCAAACTGTTCCAGGCAAGAAGGCTGAGTCTGCAGATAATTCACATTCTTTGTTACAATTAATTTTTTGCACTTTAAGTGACTTAAATCAAACTAATCCCATCTCCAGCATCCTTCCATGGCAATCGTAAAAGGAGCTGGTCTTGTGATGAAAGCTATAATTGAGGCAAGTGTTTCATTAGGAGAACTTATTCTTTAAATCTTTGGTCATTGTTATCAGGTATTGATCTGTGTTTCTAAATGTTTATATTTAGGAAGGAGACAAAGAAATTGCCACCAAGATGCAAGAGCTGGCTCTGAGTGAAGGGGCCTTACCAAGACACCTGCACACGTCTTTATTCACAGTCAGCGCAGACCAGCGGATGCTCACCAACAGGTCAGCCCTCAATAAATGCACACATTAATGTGCTTCTGTAGAGTTAAATAATTATTTTGAACTAACTTGGATGTTTTTTGTTATTACCTGTGAGAAGCATTTAACTTGAAATGAATGCCAGATGTCTAATCTGTCTGTTTCAGGCAGCTGAGTCGTCACCTGGTGGGACTGTGGACAGCGGAGAACCCTGTGGCTATGAACCTCCTCAAGAGAATCCTGGTACGCTTCTACACTCTTACATTGATGCTGGGTGTGAAAAGCGTCTTCCAATGTTTATATCTGTGGCCTGCCTGTCACTTGTTTTGGTATTTTTATTCACTAAAGTCACTGATTTGGTTTTATGCCTGCAGCCAACCGGTCTGCTGGCTTACTTGGACAGTCCTGACCCAGTTCCAGAGAAAGACGTGGACAGAATGCACATCCGGGACAACTTAAAAATCGCTTCAGTATGTGTTTCCCCAACATATTTTCATTTTAATTGCAGTGGACTATAAAGTAATTCTCTGTTACTTTTCTGCTCTTTCTTCCTGCAGGATCAGCTGAATCGCAACAAGGTGCCTGAGTGGCAGAGAATTGCAGGTAAAGCAGCCAAAGAGGTGGAGAAGTTTGCCAAGGAGAAAGCTGACCTGGTGCTGATGCATTGGAGGGATAAAATGGGCATTGCCCAGAAGGAGGTGAACATGTTTTCTTTTATTAGAGCTCAGTTGTAGCTTTTGCCTTGAGACAGATCTCTGCTTCTGTTGCTCCTGCTGCTGCTGCAGATCACATAGCCAAACTCATTCCTGCTGTTATTTTGCATGAGAGCAGTGTCTGCTGTGGTGCTGGATTTTGCAGGATATCTTAGTAAAGATTTAATTGTTCATCTAAGGTCTGTGTGCTCTTTTAGAGGCATTGCTGGGAAGTTTTTTGAGGTTGACTTTAAATGCAATCGAAGTGTTTATAAAAACTGCTTTGCTATTTGGCTTTATTTGTGTTTTGCAGGAGTGGGTGTGTGTTGTCATTGAAACTGTTTCATAAAACCTTGGTTTCGGTTTTGCTTGTCCGTTGATGTCTCTGTTGCTTAAATCCATTCCTCTTTCAGGTTTCCTGTTACAATCTGACATCTTTTGCATCTTCTTTCCTTTTCAATGGCTGGAAATCATCAATCAACACTGAGGGTGTTTGATATGCTCGCTCTCTTCACTGTTCCTCAACCACTTGCATCCATTTCTTAACTTTTAATCTGTTGATTTGTTTTGCTGTGATTAAAAACACAGAAATCTACTCACCCTTTGAATATTAAAGATTTAGCTACTGCTTTGCACGTCAGTCTCTTTAATATTCACAAAGTAATGACCTATGACCCTTGTTGTGATTGATCTGTTTGATCTGAGGAACAATAACCTCTCTGTGTCTCTATCCCCAACCGTCCCCTCTGTCACGTCTGGTTTCTGTGCTGTCAAACATGCAGCAGGACAGAAACAACTTGGTAAGTAGGACTAACCAATGGGTTTCATCTGATCCTGTTCATTTTGTTCTCTCCCAGTTCATAAATGCACCATTTTCCAGTTTTCATCTCACATTTTGGGGCCTTTTCTTTCCTCTATTTTGCCAGTTACCAGTTGGTATCCTAACCAAATGAAAAATGGAAAAAAAAAAAACGCATGAAAATACAGCCGAGTAGATAGTAAATCATATTTTACGTGTATTACAGGCAGTTTCCAGGGGTTAACACTCAGTGAATTAGGTGTGAGGAAAAAGTGTAGCAACCTTTCTGTCAGCTGACCAGCAATGCACAGCAACAGGTGGGAAAGTGGGTCATACTATTTAACTAGATGAATAATATATTCACAGGGACAAAATAAAAGTTGGACAGAATGAGGTGAATTGGTGAAGGGGCAGATTGACCCTTGAAGTGTTTTAACATCCATATATTTTTCTAAAAGTTTACTCATGATGTTGCCGTTTCATCTTCAGTTTTACTGAAATGTTGGGAGATCTGATGCTATGATATTAAGCAACTAAAGCTCAGTAACTAAAGCAGGCATTAAAAGGTTTGTTTTTGTTTTCAGAATCCAAACCAAAAACCTGTCATCCTGAGGAAGAGAAGACAGAGAATTAAGATTGAAGCAAACTGGGAGCTTTTTTATTACAGGTAGCTCATTTTGATCACAAATCTAATTTAATATGCGACACATGACTTACTTTTATCCTATTTCTACAGCAAACGTTTGCAGCTTGAGTTCTGTTTAAGTTCTGTTTGATTTTAATTGTCCCTCATTTCTACCAATGGTAGAAATTATACATTAGTTTTGTTCCAGCTTGTGCATGAATAAAACCGTTATGATGTTACAGATTCCAGCTGGACCATGCGCGCTCCAACCTCATCTGGAACCTCAAAACGAGGGAGG
The DNA here is from genome assembly GCA_903067075.1 of Micropoecilia bifurca. Lineage (NCBI taxonomy): Eukaryota > Metazoa > Chordata > Actinopteri > Cyprinodontiformes > Poeciliidae > Micropoecilia > Micropoecilia bifurca. The sequence continues at coordinate 22,117 of CAEGAF010052640.1, forward strand.
AGCTGCGTGACGCTCTGGAGGGAGAGATGCGAGCTTTTGGTGTGGACCGCGAGCTCGGCAACGCCACAGTCATCTCCTGGAACCACCAGGAGTTTGAGGTTCGGACACATTGCACCCTGGATGTGATTTTTTACTTGTTCGGAGATCTGTGGCATCACAGAAGATGTGCATGTGAATCTGTGCAGGTGAAATACGAGTGCCTTTCTGATGAGATAAAAATAGGAGATTATTACCTGCGTCTGCTGCTGGAAGAAGATGAAAATGAAGAATCGAGTGCCATCAAGAGATCGTAAGATTCCAGTTCCCCCGTCTGTCCACAGTGATTGTTGAACAGCAGGTCCTTAAAGTATGATTCACGTCATGCTTCTTTTTATTTGCAGATATGAGTTTTTCAATGAGCTCTACCATCGCTTTTTACTCACACCCAAAGTCATGATGAAGTGTCTGTGCCTACAGGCGCTTGCAATTGTGTATGGCAAGTGCTTTGAGGAGATCGGTCCTTTCGCTGATACTAAATACATTGTTGGCATGCTGGACCGGGTATGTGCAGCCAAACAGGTGCAGCTGATAATAATTTTTTGCATACTGTCCTCAAGTAAATTGTGACATCTTGTTCTTTTCATAGTGTACAGACAAACTAGAGAGGGACAGGCTGATCCTCTTCCTCAACAAGCTCATTCTACATAAGGTAACCTGGAAAAGGGGAGCAAATTTGCACAAGTGTGTTATCTTCCTCACATTTTTATGACTCCTTTTTATTTATTTTTTGTGCAGAAAAATGTGAAGGACGTGATGGATTCAAACGGAGTTCGTATCATGGTGGACTTGCTTACTTTAGCCCACCTGCACACCAGCAGAGCTACCGTTCCACTTCAGGTAAAAACTGCCAGGTTGTGAGTTCCTGCACTGATTTTGGTTAGAAATCATTTAAGACCATAATAAATAATTCCAGTTGTTTTCTCCGCTTTCTAATTTTTCTTAATATCACACAAATACATGTGCAAATCAAATTTTACATTCTTGCAAGTTTTACAGACATGTCAATTTTCCCTTTAAGACCAAAAAATAAAATATCCCCTCTCTTGCTAAATTATTAAATCATATTAATTGCACTTATTCCTATAGCAATTATTCATAACATTTTAACACACCTTTAGGTTTCAGACCAGGTTATTATGATTGTTTATAACCTTGACCAGCAGGTTATTGTTTATAACCTTGACCAGCAGGTTATTGTTTATAACCTTGACCAGCAGCCACTGGGAGCCAAAGGCTCCCAGTGACGTTTGGAACGTCTGATTTAAAAATTGTCTCTTTAGTCTTAAACATGATTCTTGTGTTTTTCCACAGAGCAACGTTCTGGAGGCATCACCAGACATGAAGAGGGAGGGTGAGAAAGAGTGGTACTTTGGGAATGCAGATAAAGAAAGAAGAGGACCTTTTAGTTTTGAGGAGGTGAGCAGAAGTCACATTGGCTTTTGGATCATCTTTTCTTTCTTTTCATGCAGTTTATTTTTTTACTCCTTGTATATTGTTTTTCTTCCTTGTTTAGGTTCTAGTTCATATGCAACCTTTTCTTTCTTTCTTCTTCTGTCCAGATGCAGGAGTTTTGGAACACGGGTGTCCTGACAGCAAAGACGCGCTGCTGGGCTCAAGGGATGGACGGTTGGCGCCCCCTACAGGCCATCCCTCAACTGAAGTGGTGCCTCCTGGCCACAGGCCAGCCAGTGATGAACGAGTCCGACTTGGCTACAATGATCCTCAACATGCTCATCACCATGTGCTCGTATTACCCCAGCAGGTTCTCGCTGCTTCTTTTCTGGTTTCTTTCCTCCAGTTTCAAGAAAAAGCTCATGAAGACTAATAATCTGGACGATTGATTTTGTTTCTTGTGCAGGGACCAGGATAACGCCATCATCCGACCTTTACCTAAAATCAAGAGGATGATCAGCGACAATGCCTGTCTCCCGCATATTGTCCAGGTACGTATGCAGTTTGGGTGCTACAGGTGTATTATATCTGGACAGAATTTCATTTGTTGGTTTCTCTTGTTCCTCTCAGTTGCTGCTGACATTTGACCCCATTCTGGTGGAAAAGGTTGCCAACCTGTTGTACTTGGTGATGCAGGACAACCCAAATCTGCAACGCCTCTATTTAACAGGGGTTTTCTTCTTCATCATGATGTACACAGGCTCCAACGTGCTTCCTGTAGCCAGGTAATAATGGATCACAGGGATTATTATTAGGGACTTACCTCATCTTGGAATGTTGCTCTTTTCAGACTGCATGCCTGCTTGTAGATTAAACCCAGTGTTTAGTTTTAATCTTGCTAAAGACATTTTAAACGTTTGGACTTGGAGTCTTAGTTTTAGAACGGTGTGAAATACAACTTAAGTTGTTTTCCAGATCTGCAACAGTATTGAAGAAGGAAATGGAGTCTGGAAAAACATTTCCGTTTTTTATAAATCACGTCATTTCATCCATCTGGGCTTTACATTATATCACAAACAGATGAAGTGTCACAAAATCACATCATTCAGCTATTTTTACTTTCTGTCTTTCTTTGTTTTGTCTTTTCTGCCTTTGTGTCTTTTTTCTCCTTTTCTTTCTGACTTTTTGTCCCATTTCCCTCTATTTTTGACTCATAATGATTGAAACATGGACTTTAAAGGGTAAAAAATCAGCTTGCACCCTTTGAACATTGGCTAAAAAACAATAATAACATTGGATATTAAAGTCTGGAAGAGCCTGTAAATTTCTCTGCTAGGTGCCTGGGAATCCTGGCGTTTCTGATGCATAAAATAAAATCTGTGAAATTCCTCTTTTCTCTGTAGGTTCCTGAAGTACACTCATTTAAAACAAGCCTTCAAATCAGAGGAGGTGACTATCATGACACTGACACTGTAATTCAAGATTCTGTGACAGAAATGAGATCAGAATGTTTAATTCATGTTGCTTGTCCAGTCTAAAGGTCAGGACATTGTGCAGCGCAGCGTTTTGGGACCAGCTTTACCAGAAGCCATGGTGTGTTACCTGGAGAACTACGAAGCCGAGCGCTTCTCTGAGATATTCCTTGGCGAATTTGACACACCTGAGGCCATTTGGAGCAGTGAGATGAGGTGAGAAGTGACCTCTGCTTTGTAAAACGAGTTCATTTGTAGCGTTATCGTCGCAGCAATGAACGCTTCCGTCATTTGATCTCTGCCTGCTGCTTGTTTTGTTTCAGGCGAATGATGATCGAGAAGATTGCCGCCCACATTGCTGATTTTAGCCCCAGGCTGCAGAGCAACACTCGGGCTCTCTACCAGTACTGCCCCATCCCTGTGATCAGCTTCCCTCAGCTAGACAACGAGCTCTTCTGCAACATTTACTACCTCAGGCATCTGTGCGACACCATCCGCTTCCCCAACTGGCCTATTAGAGACGCTGTGAGTTTTTCTTACCATCTGTGGTCTGAGACTCTTATTATTTCAGTATTATAATCGATTTCTGTGACTGCTGATGAAGGTGAAGCTGCTGAAAGACACTCTTGAAGCCTGGAAGCGGGAGGTGGAGAAGAAGCCGCCCTCCATGTCTGTGGACGACGCGTACGATGTCCTCAACCTCCCCAAAGGACAGGGCCAGTGAGTGGAAGGAATTCACTGCTGAAGTTTTCAATGTGCACTGCAAAAAAGTGAAACTGACTCAAATATCTTCATTCCGACCCCCTTCATCAATATTACCTTTTTGGTTCAACTGCATCTACAACAGATTTGGGTGGTGTCAGCTTAAACTCACGTAGAGATTGAATTTCTGCCCATTTTTCTTTGCAAAATAGTTGAGGCTCAATCAGATTGGATAGAGAGCTTCTGAGCACTTTCATTTTCAATCCATGCCACAGATTCAGAACCAAATTTAGGTCTGGATTTTAGTTTATCATTTTTAACAGACCAACAAGTTTTGATCCATCACAAAACAATGAACCTCTGAGGCCCTTGGAGAACATCTGAATTTATTTTAGGTGCTGAATGATGGCTAATGGTTTGACTGGATTTTATTTTAAAGAAATGTAGAAAACTATGTAAACAATTACTTAATGCAGCCCTTTGTGTTTTCAGGCATGAAGAGAGTAAAATCAGGAAGGCTTACTTCAGACTGGCGCAGAAGTACCATCCTGACAAAAACCCAGAAGGAAGGGTGTGTAAAATGATTATTTTCATGCTAAATGTTTGCTTAGGCTTGGAATCCTTATTGTATTTCTTCTCGTCTTCCAGGACATGTTCGAGAAAGTTAACAAAGCGTACGAGTTCCTTTGCACAAAGTCTGCCCGGATCGTAGACGGTCCCGACCCAGAAAACATCATTCTGATCCTCAAAACTCAGAGCATCCTCTTCAATCGACATCAGCAAGGTTTCAGCATGGATTTAAGCATCAGCTCTATGTAAAAACATCTGGCACTGATATGTTCTGTTAATACTGACACTTTGACTACTTCTCCAGAACTGGAGCCATACAAGTACGCCGGTTATCCTATGCTCATCAAAACGATCAAAATGGAGACGGACGACGAGCAGCTTTTCTCCAAAACGTCTCCTCTGCTCCCGGCCGCCGCTGAGCTGGCCTTCCACACGGTGAACTGCTCAGCTCTCAACGCCGAGGAGCTGCGGCGGGAGAACGGGATTGAGGTATCAGCACTTTAACCAGCTCTGAATGTCGCCATGTTCAGATGAAACATCCACCTGTTGGTTAATGAGGGAAAAAATGAAAAACTGTGTTTGTGCAGATTTTACTGGAGGCTCTTTCTCGGTGTGTTGCTGTGCTGACTGCGTCCAGTAAGCCTGATGACATGGCTGTTCAGGTAACACACTTATAGGTTGATGACTGTAAACATCTTTTCTATAATTTTATGTAGGTGTTTTTGTGTGTATAATTTTAAAATGCAATAAAAAGATTTGAGAACTCTGACAGTTTCAGTCTTTAAAAGAGTAAAGATTTACCCTGAGATCCATGTTCTTTGTTTGCTGTAATCTCCTAATCCCGGTTTCCACGACGACTCCTTGCAGGTTTGCGGGCACATCTGCAGGTGCTACAGTGTGGCAGCCCAGTTTGAAGAATGCAGGGAAAAGATAATCGAGCTGCCAAACATCATCCGGGACCTCTGTCACATTTTGTTCTACGGAAAGGTGAGCATCTTTCATGGGTCACTTGTCCTACTGCGTATTAAAGCGGGAAAAAGTTATTTTCCTAAAGGAGAAATGATCTTGAAAACATAATTTTTATGGTATTTAACTTTTTGGCATATTAATTGAGGCCAGAATATTTTCTTTGAGGAAATTTAATTATTTGGCTCCTTACATAAGATATAACACAAAATATATGTATGAGAAGACATTTGAAAAGAAAGGCAGGCGCAGCATTTTACTGCACCATTCATTGCCAGAGATATTAAGGGTGTCGCCTCTTCTTATTTGGTGATAAACAAATATTTTCGAGGAACTCAAGTAAGATATTTTCTGTTTAGTAAATTTATCACCCTTCAAACTTTTATTTCTGCTTTATGGTCAATGTCTTGTGCCATTTAGTATGAAAACCAATATGTGTCACTCAGACTGTATCAGCTGGAACAAATTGGCTTTATTCTATCTTTTTTTTCACGTCACATTTGTTTGAAATCAGTGCTTTTTTCATATCTTTGACTTCAAAACTTTAGCTGCAAGTTACCCCGTCGCAATTTTAACTTTTGCTTTTGTCCCATTTTTACATCACTTGTTAAGCAGTTTATATGTTGCAGTTAGGAGATGCTGAAGTATTTTGTGCTGATTTGTGACTGGAAAGTGACGAATATGGTCAGTCAGGAGGTTTTGCTGTCCAGTGATTTATTTTCTCATCTCCTCTCAGGGTCTCCCAAAGACGGCGGCCCTGGCTGTCCAGTGCGTCAGCTCCTTCGCCATAGACTACTTCCTGCAGACCCATCTGTACCATGCTGGTGTGCTCTGGCATCTTCTCGTCTACCTGTTCAACTACGACTACACGCTGGAGGAGAGTGGCGTCCAGGCCAACCAGGACACCAATCAGCAGGAGGTGGCTAACAGCTTGGCCAAGCTCAGCCTGGTGGCCCTCAGCCGGCTGGGGGGCTACACCCAGACACCCAGCCCACCAGACGCCAACAATCCTGTCGCAGAGACAAACGGCGTGGACGGCACCCCACCGGAGAACCCCACCATCCGCAAGAGCCTAGCCGCAATGCTCACACCGTACATCTCAAGGAAGCTGGGAACGGGGTCTCCAGCTGAGGTCAGTGAGAAAGATCAAATATCATTTTTCTTAGTTATAAACTCCTAAAAAAACTAAACTGACTTATTGGGGGTTTAGGTTCTGAAGCTGCTGAATAGTAACTCAGAGAATCCCTACCTGATCTGGAACAATGGGACACGAGCCGAGCTGCTGGAGTTCCTGGAGGGTCAGCAGGAAGGAAACATCAAGAGAGTAAGAATAAAGACTCATCAATCGTCGCTTAGCGAGTCGTCAGGCGCAGTTATTCATGAAACGGCTTTGTGCTTTTATCGCAGGGAGAAAACGATAAAAGCTTTGGTGCAGATTTCATGTTCTGTGATCACAACAAGGAGCTGATAGTGGGGGAGATTTTCGTCAGAGTTTACAACGAGCAGCCGACTTTCCCACTCGAGGTGAGCACTACAACCTGCAGTCTTATTTCCTAAATAAAGCCGACCTTATAACGCCTCTCTGTGTTTAGTACCCCAAAGCATTTGCTGCCTGTCTGCTGGACTATGTGGGCTCCCAGGCTCAGTACCTCCACACGTTGCTGGCCTTGAGTCAGAGTAACAAAGTGGAGTCCCAGCAGCACGCAGAGAGGCTCTGCTTCGCTGAGATGGCCTTGGAGGCTCTCCGCAACGTCATTAAGAACAACCCAGGTGAGATGTTGCTCCGGTGAATCCAGATGTTCGTTGGTTTTTCTCCTCTGTTCTTACCTCGTCCTTCCCAATAACTTCAGGTTCTGAGTCGGAGTGTATCGGCCATTTCAAGCTGCTCTTCTCTTTGTTGCGGGTTCATGGAGCCGGCAGAGTCCAACAGCTGGTTCTGGAGGTAACGATGGATAATTATCCTTCCTGTTCACAAGTATTTATGCATAAACATACAATATGTCTTCATCTTTAATATGCTTTAGTATTAAATTAATTTAAACATTGTTTTCTCAGGTTGTGAATACAGTGACATCAAACCAGGAATGTGTGAGCAACATTGCCGAGTCCCTGGTGTTGTCCAACCTGTTGCTGCTGCTGCATTCACTTCCCTCCAGTAAGAAAACACAAACATATTTAACATACTGCCTCTTTTACTATTTTTTATAATGGATTTTTTGACTGACGTTGCTGCTTCCTTTAGGCAGACAGATGGTGCTGGAAACCCTCCATGCTCTCACTTCAAACACAAAGATAGTCAAAGAGGCCATGGCCAAAGGTCAGTAAGTCCACCAGGTTTCTTGGAAACTCTGCATGTCTTTCTAAATGTCGTATTGGTGAGTATTTTGTTGGTCTGTGTCTCCCACAGGTGCTCTGATTTATTTGCTGGACCTGTTCTGCAACTGCACACACCCTCAGGTCCGCACCCAAACCGCAGAGCTTTTCTCCAAGATGACCTCAGACAAGCTGGTCGGACCAAAGGTCAGAATGGACAGATATTAATAAAGCCTCTGAAAAGACTCCACTATATTCGGATCTTTGACTCAACCAACCTTTGGTACATTTTTCCTCCTTTAGGTGCGTCTGACGCTGATGCGTTTCCTTCCCGGTGTGTTTATGGACGCCATGCGAGACAACGCCGAGGCAGCGGTTCAGATATTCGAGGGAACACATGAAAACCCTGAGCTCATCTGGAATGACACCTCGAGAGAGAAAGTGTCCACCACAGTGCGAGAGATGATGCTGGAGTATGTGTCTGAGTTCAGTTTATGATCATCGCCTTTTAAACAGACGAGTGGGTTGGAAATTTAACAGTAAATCCTTTATCTTTAAGGCACTTCAAACAGCAAAAGGACAATCCTGACGTGAACTGGAAAGTAAGTTTGAGCTGCTGGTAAATAAGCCGATTTGTTTGTCCTTTTCTGTTCTCTGCATTTGAATGGATTTGTTTCGTCTGTTCTCAGTTGCCAGATGACTTCACTGTGGCTTGCGGAGCGGGGCAGGGCGAGGTAGAAGTCGGCGGAGTCTTCTTGCGCATCTTCATCGCTCAGCCCGGATGGGTCCTGCGGAAACCTCGAGACTTCCTGGTGTCGCTGCTGGAAACGCTGAGCGAGCTGCTGGAGAAGAACAACCCCAACGTGAGCACCAACATGTTGAACTAGACATAAGGAAGCCTGGAGTTTCTGATCATCTGCCTGACATAAGCTGCCTCCTGCAGGGCGAGAGCCTGGAGACGGTTACCACGGCGGCCGTTTGCCTTTTCAGCACCCAGAGCCACCTGGCCGACCAGGTTCCCCCTCTGGGTCACCTGCCTCGCATCCTGGCGGCGCTCAACCACAAAAACAACGCCGTGCCGAAGAGCTCCATCCGCCTCATCCACGTCCTGTCGGACAACGAGGTCAGACGCTCACATGCATCGTTCATGTAGCTACAGCTGCGCTGAGTCATTTAGCCACAGATTAACCTCAACAGTGATGGAATCGGCAGGAAGTTGAGAATAACTTTTTAAAAATATTTATATTTTCAAGATATTATCCCCTGAACTCGATGTCTGTTAGAACCATCTGGTGTCCGTTTGTCTGATCCACTGATCAACCCTTCCATTTCTCCATCCATCCATCCATCAATCCATTCATATATCAGTCTGTGCATCCTTTAGCCATCAATCTGTTTGTCCAGCCATTGGTCTGTTCATCTGTCCATGCTATTTTCCTCTGAGCTAAATTGGGATTTTTGATTCTTCTTCTTTTTTAGCTTAATTTAAACATGGCATACAGGATAAAATCGTTTTCATTCTCACCTTTTTTGTCTGAAGACCAGATTGTTCAACCTGAAATATTTATCCAGGCACAGATTACTCTGATCATTTGAGTCTGCAAAATATTTAATCTTGACATGTAAAATGTCCAGGAACCACGTAATAACCCACTTTCTAAATCTCTGATCACAACGTGCAGCTGTGCGTTCGTTCCATGGCGTCTCTGGAGACGATCGGCCCTCTGATGGCCGGGATGAAATCTCGAGCAGACATGGCTGGACTGGCGTGTGAAGCTCTCAACCGGATGTTTCAGAAAGAGCAGACAGACCTGGTGGCTCAGGTGAGCTGTGGCTGCTTCTTGAACTTTTCCTGTTATTGTTCAAAATAACATCCTTATTACTGATCCACAGGCTTTAAGGGTGGAGCTGGTTCCATACCTGCTGAAGTTACTGGAAGGCATCGGCCTGGAGACGCTAGAAAACCCTTCAGCTACTAAAGCGCAGATAGTCAAGGCACTCAAGTCTATGACTCGCAGTCTGCAGTATGGAGAGCAGGTACTGCATTTAATAACTAGGGAAATAACATGACAATAATTGTTTTACAAATAAAACTCTTTCTAATTGCTGTTTGAAAGGTGAATGAAATCCTGGCGAGGTCTTCAGTGTGGAGTGCCTTCAAAGACCAGAAGCATGATCTCTTCATCTCAGAGTCTCAGACTGCAGGTTACCTGACGGGTAAAGTCTTGTTGTCTTTTCAGGCTCCTAACATTAATAACATCAGCAAAACTTTGCCAGTTACTAATAATGTCGTCCCTCCTTGCTTCTCTCTGAGCTGGTGATGAAACTTAATGATTTGCTTTATCCTAAAAATCACTTGGCTGATTCCTCCAAGCGATCCTGTTTCTGTCCAGTCCCTGTAACTTCCTGGCTCTCCGCTTCCCTTCCCTCTTTGTCCTGTCCGTTTCCTCCTCAGGGGTTTCCACTCCTTCTCTCCTGGCCGCCAGCAGCCCTCTGCGGGGGGGGCTCTAGACTCCAGAGCTGGGCCCCCACAGCCCTCCTCTTTCTTGCTTTGATGCAGGTAGACTCTTGCCTGGCTCCTACTGTCACATAATTATCCTCCCCTTCTGTCCTCCATCCTTGTTCCATCATGACACTTTCCATTCCAACGTCTTCATCTCACAGTGGTAAAAAATACATTTATTCACTGTGAAGGCGTGTGAATACTTTTGCATATCAGTGACTCCTAAAAAGTGGAGCATTTGGAGAAAAATGCTTTAGTTTCTTAACTTTTACATCTTCTTGGTTCCATCTTAGGGAAAGTACATTGATGAAAGCTGTGGACATTCAGTCTGTAACCATTATAGCTCATCCTTAGTGCTTCACCTCTTCTAAGTCCCGTCTTGTCTGCAGTCCAACCTGTTGTCTCTGTGGCCTGCAGGTCCAGGAGTTGCAGGTTACCTCACGGCAGGAACTGGCTCGACAGTATTGTCCAGCGTCCCACCCCCTGTAGACAACGACAGCGGAGACCAAGGCTGAAAGAGCGACATAGTCATGCTAATGCTCCCAGAATGCCCTCTGCGGCTCGGAGAGGGGGCGGCTCGGCTCCCCAACCATCAGGAGGGACAGGATAGGGAAGACCGAGGGAGACGGTCACCAAATTCTCTGCGACTCGTCCTGCAGCATCACTCTTCTTCCCCCGGCTTTCAGATGACACTGAAGTCTTCAAGATTTGCTTTCTTTTAACAAATGACCATATTTGGATTTTCTTTTCCTGTGCTACTTATTCTTCTGGCAGAAAAAGGTTTACTTTTTTGTATGAATATATTTTTTACTGGGTTTTTTTTGTTTTTTGAAAGACCAAGTCCTATTATTAGGGGAATTTCTCTCCTTTTCTTTCAGTCTTGTTTTTCATATCCCAAAATCTTCTCTTTGTCCCAGAAAATTTGGCCGTGTTTGTGCTCCCTTTATACATGAATGCCACAATATTATGGAATAGAAATGACATTGGATATTTAAAAATGAAAAAAGTGTGCAATCTCCCCAGAAAAAAAAGCTCCTAAAACTGAAGTGGACCTTTCTGATTTTGCTTGTCCAGCTCTGATAGCCAGACTTTAATTCCTCTGATCTTCATCCTTCTTCTTCCCTGCCTACCATGTTTTAAGCAAATTTCTCCCCAGAACTCAAAAAGCACTAGACTATTTAAATAAAGATAGAAACTTAAAGTAACCACAGGAAATGAGCTTCTGCAGACAAGACGAATGACTTTGACTCTGATTCTGAATCTTATGTGAAAGACTAGTGCAATTTGTGAGATGTTCAATGTAATATTGCGTATATAAACTTTCTATAATGAATGTACATTTAAAAAGGAAATCAGTCACATCTTGTACATAAAATTTTAAGAATAAAAGGGAATCTCAAGTGTTGTTCTTTTGTATTTAGATTTGTGATGAACAGCCTGAATTATAGTAAGACAAGTTTATTTATCCAGCACATTTCAGGATCAAGACAATTCAAAATACTTTACATTATGAACACATAAGATAAAAAAGAACTACATTCTAATCCAGACTTTTAAAAAAATCATGTTCCAGTTGTTAATCGAAGGCAACCCTAAACAAATATGTTTTAGCTTTGACTTAAAGGAACTCAGTGTTTCAGCAGTTTGTTTCAGATTAGAGGAACATAGAAACTGAGTGCAGCTTCTCCATGTTTGGTTCGGATTCTTGGGGAAACAATGTGGACCAGCACAAGAAGAACTGAGTGGTTTGAAAAGTTGATACACAGATAATGAAAACGTTAATTAACGGAAACTCATGGTGTTGAACGCTAATCAGTTAATTAACTCAACACACCTGCAAAGGTTTAATCATTTTCTGGTTTCTGACACCGAAAACCCAGGATAACCAAAGTGAAACCAGAACTAAACTGCATTTTTGTTATATCCTATCAGAAAAAAAAATAGTCCAATCACTATTTTTTTTAAAAACTCCACAGTGTTTCTAAGGTAATAAAAGGTTTTATGCACTTTGTCTTTTCCCAAAAAAATGTGTTATTACTGATAAAATTCAATTTTTATGAATTAGAAAAAGATACGTAAAAAGGTCCCACTTCTTCACATGTGGTATCATTGAAAAGCCCTTTATGTTCTCCAGATACCAAAAGGAATTAATTCAGTAGAATTCAGGGGGTGGGAGCGGATATGGGGCCCGTCCACCTGTAGACACACTGCGCATGCGCACTCATTAAAGTATTCCACCAACAGGTATCGGTCAGTTCTGGACTCCATTTTGCGGCGCAGACTTCAGCAGTCGGTCCGGTGAGTTCTAACTTTCTATCAAACTGGTTCCGACCCGTTTTTTGACGTTTCTGTGTTTCCAGACCGGAGAGGAGAGAACAGACCGAACCCTAAAGTAGAACCGAGCCGAGAAGAACCGACCTGCGCAGCTCCCTTGACCAGAGGACAAGTGAGCTGCGGACAGTGTGCGACGACCCGTGCGTCGCCTTTGGCTCCCCAGTTTCAACCGCCGAGTCATCGAGAGAGCTTCACTACCTACCCTAAGCCAGGCAGGTTAGCGATCAACCCCAGTGAAGCCCGGTACCGGCACCGGTACCGGCACATTACCTAGCAACCCCAGTGAAGCCTGGCCCGTTGACCAGCTACTGAACCCCAGCAGCATCCATTCAGATCCTAACTTTAGATCAAGAACATATTTAACTGATGTGATTCTTCAGACACTGAGGAACCAGCGGAACCCAGGAGACGATCATCTTCCTGCTTTACTGGGCAGGTCCAGAGCAGCTAACTGGGTGAACTGGAAGTGAATCCAATTGTGTCTTTGTTTTCCTCTAAGATTGGATTCCCAGGAGCAGGAGACTCAGAGGAACCCGAGGATGAATCCAGAGAACAGAGCAGCCTCTCCATCACCCAGCGGCGTTTCTGTGAGGAGTGACCAGTCCAGAGAAACCCCTGTGTCCTTCAGTAATTATCCTGGATTGCCAGACCAAAGGTAAGTCGTCTGTTACAAGGACTACTTTCTAATCCAGACTTTAAAAAATTATGTTCCAGTTGTTAATCAAAGGCAGCTCTAGACAAATATGTCTTGGCTTTTATTTGAAGGAACTCAGTGTTTCAACAGGAGTGAGATCCCTCCTCCTGCCCCCAGTGTGAGACACTATAAAACAATTCAGAGTGTAATGGTAAAATGTTAGTAGGTAAATCCCAGACCTAAAGTAAGTCCTTTGTTATAATTTGGTGGTTTTTGTAATATCTTAAAGTCACAGACAGTGAGTGGCAACATGGTTGGTGAGATGGAGTCACTGGTAACCTCACGGCAGAAGGTCTAATTATGGCAGAAACAATTTTTGACCAGCATTTGTTGTTCATAATTTTATTTTGGCAGTTATGAGAGCTTTTTTAGTTTGTTTTTTTTATCAGTCAAATTTTTAAGTGTTGGAATTCCCAGGATGAATAAATGTTTTATAATCATAAGAAGGTCAAGTGTCTTCTTATGGGTCCAGGATGGAGGAACAGTCCTCCAGGTTCCATTCATTGGATCCTGGAGGATGATGTGTCAACTAATCTACTCAACTTTGACCTTTGAAGCTGTAGTATGTAACTTTTATACTTTTTTTTTACTTTTTTTTACAGATTTGTTAAAACTGTCACTATGTTGTGACGGCCTGAGACTGATGGTCTGTGTAAAGATCTCCTCTTCCTTCTCCAAGTTCTATCTAGAAACACCCAATCAGAGACAGGAGGCAGGTCTTAGAGCTGTCAGTCACCATTCATGTGGTGCTGCTCATCCCCCTCTTCCACTCCTTTACCCATCCTCTGCTATGCTGCAGAGTCTTCCTTATAGTAGAACCTGTCATGAATGCTAATGCTATTTAGCATGGCAAATGATGCAGGAGGATCAACAGTGATTTTTACATGAGTCTGATTGACAGCGCTGAGTCTCATTCCCAAATCCATAAATACTGATCATATCTCCAATTATTACGATTTTACTGATTGTGTTGGACCTTCATGAACATCTTCATCATTTCACCCGTATTTAGTGAACAGTTTCACTGATGAAGAAGTGTCTTCACAGAGGGAGGAAGAGGAGCAGCGTTGGTGAGGAGGAGCAGCCGTCCTGCTGTGCTTTGTGTCAAAAGGTTCTGATGGATCCGGTTTCCACCAGCTGTGGACACTGGTTCTGCAGACAGTGCATCAGGTCCTACTGGGACCCGTCTGCTCCATCTGAACCCTCATCCTGCCCCCAGTGTGGGAAACGACCCAGAACAGGAGCTGGACTGCTGACAGCCAATCAGAGCAGCTGTGCTCCAGGTGAGACTGAACACCTCCAATCAGAGCTTCTTCTGTTGTCTGTTGAATCAATCCAACGTCTTTAGATGGGATTTGGAAATTCAAGGCATTAAATGTCTTTCTGTGATGAATTATTTCAGCTAAATCTGTTTCCAGCTGTAAATGGATCAAATGTGTTCAACCCAACAACCTGCTGGGTTTGATTTAAAATGGATCTGTTTCAGTTGTTTGTGCTAAATGCTTTAAAATTGAACGTCACCTTTAGACTGGAAGTTATTTTGATTAATGAAAACATAAAAATGGAAAAAACAACCTGCTGCATTTACAGAAAGAGAGAAAGAAACCGTGATTTATTCTGACAATAAATTACAGATTATATAATTATACATACATCATGTACTAATTCTAACAATGTGTTGACTTCTAAAGGGCCAAATCAGTCACATGTCATTTCTTGTTTGTTATTCCATACAAACATCTGATTCAGTCTTTGACTCAAAATGCCGTTTTAAATGTGAATACTACCTGATATTCATATTCAATTATGGGCTTTCGACTTGTGATCACATGCCTCTGTCAATTTCTGTGAATATTGGCAACATGCCAGCTGTTCAGCCTGTTCATAGGAGCATGAATGGTAGAAAACTAGACTGGTCTAATGTTACGGAAAATGACCTGAATATGTATTTCGATCAAACTGAGACCCAGCTGGGTTGCATTGAGCTGCCAAAACTTGCAGTAGCGTGTAGTGATATTAATTGTAAGGATCCACTGCATGGTATACAGCTATGCAGCTTGTATGAAAATATTGTGAAGTCTCTACGTGGCTCCAGTAGGGCATTGTATAAGACTAAGCTACAGAAA
This sequence comes from Micropoecilia bifurca, assembly GCA_903067075.1. Classification (NCBI taxonomy): domain Eukaryota; kingdom Metazoa; phylum Chordata; class Actinopteri; order Cyprinodontiformes; family Poeciliidae; genus Micropoecilia; species Micropoecilia bifurca. Next base: position 37,228 of record CAEGAF010052640.1, read on the forward strand.
GCAAGACCAGGTTGGAATGAACATGTGAAGGAGCTTCATGCTGAGGCCAGGCGGGCCTTTAAGGCTTGGGTTGCGGGAGGCAGACAAAAGCAAGGTCTCCTATTTCAGTATAAAAAACAAGCAAACGCGAAATTTAAATATGCTTTACGCTTCATAAAAACACGTGAGAACAAAATGAAGTCTAATCTGCTTGCAAGGAAAATGCAGAATAGCTCCTCGCATGATTTTTGGAAGGAAATAAAGATTATGAATAATTATCAGATAAGTCTGCCAACTAATATTGAT
>CAEGAF010052645.1:0-13528 GCA_903067075.1 Micropoecilia bifurca
CACACACACACACACACACACACACACACACACACACACACACACACACACACACACACACACACACACACACACACCAGGATATTTTCTTGCAAAGCAGTGCTACCCTCAGGAAGAAGTTGTTGTGTGACTGAGTGATTTGAGCCAAGAATGTGTCTTTCAGTGAGTGTGTGCTCATTTCTGTATAACAAGCTACAACAAATAGAAGTCCACTCGCAGCAGAAGACTGTAAAGGCAATAAATCTCGATCTCTCTACCTATGCGCTCCACTGCATGGAGACTTACTTTGCAAAGTGGAGCCTGAAGCTCGCACACAAGGAAAGATCTCGATAAACCAACAAGACAGGGTGGAGGGTGGTGAACCCCAGCTCTTACCTCTCACATTGCTCTCCAGTTCTGTGCGCGTGAGCTTCCGTGTGTCGACTGGCTCTGTGTTTATGCGCGCATTCAGACAGGCCGCGACAGCAGACCCTTAGGCACCGGCTGGACCATTCTCAGGCAGGCAGGCGGGCAGGGGGAAGGAAGGCAGAACGCAGCAAGGCAGAGCGACTGGCAGAGGAGAGGCAAGCGAGGGAGTGAGTGAATCGGCAGCGAATGAGCGAAGGAGCAGTGCAGAACCAAGCACCGGAGTGAGAGAGCGAGAGAGAGAAAACGAGAGCGAGAGAGAGGAGGAGTGTGTGTCTGATCGTGCGCCCGTGCTCGCGAGCGTGCGCGCGTGTTTGCTTGTGTGTGTGTGAATGTGTTGCAGTGTATCCCCTCCCCAGGCTCTCTTCCAGCGTCTGAGCCGGGCTGTGCTGAGACGGGTTGGGTTGTGTCTTTACTGATCCCCCAGCCTCTGGATCGTCTGTCTGCTGCAGGGAAGTGCTGCTCGCTGGGTGGCAGTAGCAACAGCTGTGGAGAAGGAGGAGGAGGAGGAGGGAGCCCTGACTGCACTGAGCATACAGATCCTGCAGTTCCCTCTCCCTCTGTCTAACCTAAACTCAAAGCCAGCCACGCACCCACTCCCCCGCCCTCTCCCTAAAACAACACCAGGAAGTACTGGCTCACTTACAGCAGCATTGCCCTTGCCTTTCCAGTGAAACTGGGGGAAGGAGAGGAAACGGGCAAAAAAAAAAAAAAAAGAATGAGAGAATAAATTAAATAAAGAAACAAGATAAACATAAAAAAATGATTGCGGACAATGAGATGGGGGGAGGGGGTATCCAAAAGCAAATATCACGACCATGAGGTTAAACTATGAGCAAAGTGTGTGAAAGTCGGGTAGAAAATGGAAGCTGGGTGGAATGAAAAGAATAAGGGGTGTGGAGGAAACAAGTATGGAAAGATTTACAGGGAGTGTGTGACAGAATAGGTCTGGATTCTGTCCCGCTCCCCTCTTTCTTCTTCGAGCTGCTTTTCTGCTGTGGCATGCAACCCTCAGCTCAGTCTCATTGCAACAGCATCACATGGTACACCAGTCATACCCAACCTGTGCAGTAGTTATATTCTAGATATACTACTAGTGGTACATTTAAGGTAACATCGGGGAGAAAAAGTAAATAGAAGAAGTTTGTTGCATTCCAGAAACTTAATAAAGGACAAAGTAAAAGTGGGAAAACATACACAGCTACAAAGGCTCCTATACGGCTGTTGACACAAGGCTTCTGTGCATCAATCTTTGCATTCGGGGAAGAGCTGTTGTGTCAGAGGCAACCTCTAAAAATTGAACTCAGCTACGATGCTGCAATATCCGGTAGCTTAGGAGATAGAGGCCCTGGCATCAAAAGGAATCCTTTCAGGTTTTAAGCTGCGAGCAGAGCTTTGTTACTGATACTCTTTTCACTCATACTCTTGTGAAACCTCATTTTTCTTGATTGTGATCAGAGAAAAGGAACATTTATAGGGTTCTGTTTGAAATTTTGAAACTGTTTTACTAAATATTTTCTTTAACAAAGAAAGGAAATTCTATGTTGTTCCTAAAAATGAGCTAGCTGAGAAAACACATGCAGCCGAAATATTTTAGTGAATATTTCAGAATTTGAGAAAGTGTTGTTCCAGACAAAAGCAGATGTTACGCAGTTAACATGTTACCCGAAGCATATATTTCTCAGTTTCTTCATTTAGTAAACATTTAGAGCATTTTGGGCAGAAAGCTGGAGCTGCTAACTGCTTCATATATCAGCTGATTCTGCCAAAGATGAAAACAACTTTTGTTGTTTCGTGTTTCTTTTCAGACCTTTTTATACGGTGAAAACATTCCGAGATACGAAGGCTCAGATTAAAACCAGCTGATCAAACCGTTAATGGTCCATGACCAAAACAGACTTGTTCTGTCTTAAAGTAACTCCAACGTCAATAACGTCAAAATGCTTTTATGGAAACACTGTTTTGAGAACCTTTAAACAGGCACTTGAGGACCAGGTTTGGGAACATCTGCTTTACATATTTCACACAAAATGATCTCTGGTGTTCCACCACCTCTTACCTCCATTTCACATGAACATAATCATCAGTCTCTAAAGGTTTAAACCATGGAGCTCAACCTCTGGTCTTTGACGATGGATGTTCAGTGACTTTTAGATGTGTCTGGTACAACATACCTCAACCAAAGGGCTGAACTAATTCCAGCTTTAATTGTGTTCTACAGAGTCCTTCAAACAATCTAATTGTTTAATTCTGCAAAGTTAAAGCAAAGACGCATCTAAAAGTTGAATGAATGCACTCCTCTAGGTCCAACATATGAAACATCTGTCCACAAAACAGTCTTCGCATAAGTAGCTGTGACAGTTTTGAGACAGGAGTTGTGGTCTGAAACTGTTAGTTTGTGCCTTTAGGTCTCAAGGCCTCAGGGAACAACTACTCTACATTTATCCAAAAATAAAGAACCCAATAGAGTTATCAGACACAAGTTGAATATGAACTGTTTATAGCCTTCAGAGAGGATTTTCAATCAACATGGAAAAGATTATGTTGTCTTTCATCTGAACAACATGGAAACATTGTTGAAAGGTGAAAGGGTGCTTACTCAAAGACATCTACTCATATCCAAATATGGTTTAACGGTTTTCAGGGAGTTGATCATATAGACAAGCCAACATATTTGTTTAGACTGACTCGCAGCGGGTCTGTCACATTATAAAAAACAAAACAGTCCATATGTTATGTCTTTGGACTGAGTAAAGACGAGTATTAGCAAGCCTTTAAAAGTAATTTAAGAAAAGACGTCTGTGGACATCCGGTCTTGAGAGGATAACCTTTTAATAGGCTCTGAACAAGCACTTTTTGTTTGAAGTGGGTCCTCAGCTCTTACTGAAAAGTGAAGGCATTTCCTTTGAAGACATTACATTTTGTACAACCAAAATCTATGGCGATTCTCACTCTTCTTTCCCAGAAAATGGTATGTTGTTATATGTACATTACTGTAGATGTGAGTAACATACAACAGCAGAGTCCCAGTATTTCCTGGAAAAGAAACTCAAATGTTTGCGTTTGTCCTCCTTTAACGGGTCTGAGCAAACCAGATCCAGTGTTGCATCTCTCCACACGTGGTGATAAGTCACCGCTAATTTACACATCGGTCCCTTAAATCCTTGGCGCTAATTTGTAGATAAGACAGCAGCAGGGGCCAATGTCTTATAGTTCACCATACCCAATAGTGAATTACGTTGAAGCAGTGAGAAAACACAAAACGCTTTGTTATGCAAAATATAACAAGCGATTGAATTTTATGTGCCTTTATCTATTACCAGCTGTTAGTCTGCAGTGTTGGAAAGAACTACTTCCTATTATGGAGCAATCCGGCTGGAATGCTGTTTTAAATTATCGGAACATTAGCTTTGGACGAAAGGCGAGTTTTTCTTGACCCATAATTTGAAACAGCGACTGACTTTCTTACACATACTAGCATTAGCTCTAAAGATCTGAAGACCCTGTGAAACTCAAACACTAACGTGGAATTTCCCCTTTTCTGTTGCAGCTGACAGCGTTCTACTGCCTCTCTCTGTTCTGCCCTCTGCATCTTTCTTTCACTCATCCACCTTGCTATCTTATTCATATATTTATGAACTATGCATCATCATACTGCCATTGGCAGCTCATATCCCAATAGCTTAAATCCAAACGTGTAAAAAAGCTTAGTCTTAAAAAGCCACGCAGCCTCGATGTCTGCTTTGTGCTCAGTTTGATTTCCCTACCGATCCAAATATAGATCTGACAACTGAAACACATTTTGCATTCACAAAACGCTTGCACATTTAGGTTTCGTTCTGCAAACGTTTGAGTCAAATCTAAAAAATAAAAAAGTCTGAACTTTGTTCATTTCTACATATTTCTCCAAATGACATTAACCAAATGGTTTAATCTTTTTTTTCCATATGTCTTGTCTTACAGAGAGAAGGGTGTTGTGACTTCTCTTCTCTGTGGAGTTCAGTGAGAGTAGCATAAATAAACACAATGAGTCTGAGAAAACTGTTCACACACAAGCGATGATAACCAACCGAAAACAGGAAGAAGTGAGTAAGTGGTATACTAAAAGGGGAATTCCGCCAGCAAGAAAAGTGAAATAGCCAACGACTCAGCCCATAAACGCACAAGTAAAACGCTGTCGTGAGATTTAGCAAATCGCGAAAATTAACTCCACCAACATCAGCTCCACATTGATTAAGGTGAAATACTCTCTCCTTTGTTGAGTCCAAATATTTGATTAAGGATTTGTATCTTTAAAAATGTAATTTTGGGCTTATAGTTATCAGAAAGTAAAACTAAGAAAGGATTCTTGAGCTAATTTCACAAAGAAGCTCTACAAATCTTGATGGTCCATTGAAGTCATAATTTAATCTTGGCAGCAGCAGCTTTTCATGTGTGACTCATTTGTCTCGGTCAAATAAAAAAGTCCTCACGTCGGGTTTTACCTCCACATGTCCTCTCATATTTTACCTCATCCCTAATGAACACAACTTTCCATCTTGTGCTTCCATATCATCTCAGGGCTGAGCTATTTGTCAGTCGTCTGTAAATGACTTTGGTTGGCAGATGTGAACTCTCACTGGTCTGAGGAGACATCCCAGAGCTTCTGTGAGCCAAACTCTGAAGGCTCATCCATCATGAGGTCTCCAAGTACACATTACAATCACATTACAGACCATCACAACAACTGGAAGAGCACAATGATTTAGAATCAAATGAAAACAGCTTAGGGCTGAATTTAAAACGGTCCAGTTTTACAGGCTGTAAAATGACAGCAAAATATATTTCCCAGAGACCAATGCAACAATGCTCTCTCTTTGTTTATAACAAATTAAAAGTTAGACAAATGCGTCTCTTCTAGTAGAATTGCAGTAGCATTTGCCCGTTGCATGCTCTGTGGTTTTTTCTAAAGTTTTTTTTTTTTTTCCATTTTGACACAGTGGTGGGAAGCAGGTGCAGTTCAAACTGCCAGATCTGAAATACAGACTGAGGAAACAGCAGTCCGCTTTGTCCCCATCTGACACGAAGTGTTTAAGAGCATTTACTGTTTGCCCTTATCTTGAAGATAAAATAAAAACTAAATGGAAACACCTTTCTGTAGGATTTCATTTGAACTTTATCTCATTTTCTGTCTGAATGCAGTCAGCAAATAAAACGTATCACCATTACGCGCTCCTTACACACAAATTCTACTTACAGCGGAGGAAAGAATTTGAGAAATAGCTAAATTAGTTTACATTAGGTTTGTATTGTAAGTCTTGTAGAAAGTAGCTAAAGCACAACAACAAACACAAAACAATAAATACTCTTATAAATAGTTGTGCACCGAGTCAGTATACAGATATAAATCCTTCAGATAGATTCATAGACAGAAGTTTTACCTGCGTGTCTGTCTATCGCTGACGTGCCACTGGGACAGACCAAGCCGCTTCAATGCAGGTCATGCTGGTGCAGTGCATTGTGGGACGAACTGACATCTTCATTCCTTCCTTCCTCTACTTCTCTCACTCTAACTCTCTCACATTCTCATAATAGGACCGTCTGCTTGGCAATGGCCATACCGCAAATGTGGTCAGGTTTACTGCAAGCCATCACTGCGGAACATCAAGTCTCCATGACAACAGCTCCTTTATCTCATTTGCATCTTCTGCTTGCATTATGAACTCATGCCAAATATGGTCACCTTGTTATTTTTGCCCGCCTCTCTCAGGATCCCCTTTTTTTTTTATAACTTCCTCTTTCCCTCCATTTGCACAACCGTGCATGCACTCTTCGCATTTGACATGCTCACTCTGAAGACCTAACAGAAGCACCTGCTACAAGCTTTCGATTAAAGTGTGCAAAGTACAATCATACGACTTCTATAGTCTTCAGGTTGTGAGTTATGTCCTTTTCTTCGACACATTTATGCTGCATTAACTTATACCGGCGGATTTCACAAACAACTTCATCACCGTGTCAACAAAAAAGTGAATATTTTTAATAATTTAAGAGTACATTTTTGCAGCTACATTCATATGTTTTGAGCTATGTGACTAATAAAAAGGAGTCTGACTGCGTATGCATGTTTGGAAATGCTTCTAAGAGAGCATTAAAAGAGGAAGCGTATGTGACATTAGGTCAGTTTGCAGCTTGAGAGATAAGCTGTAAAGCTAAATGATACATTAGGACACGGAGGGCTTGTAGGGTGTCGCTGAGTCACACACACACACACACACATACACACTCTACTGGGCTTCACTTACGCCTTCGGTTGTTCATCTGCGTAGACCAGTGCTGCATTTCCTCCACTCCTCTTCCTCCCAGAAGGACTACGTCTATCAAACCTTCACTGGAATGTTGAACCAGGCCTCTGGGGCCCACACACGCAGCAACACTCAGCAGCACTCAGCACCTGTCTCCAACTGCCAGCACAGAGAAAGAGACACGGTCAATCACACAGGACAGCACAGCAAAGTGGGAAAAATAAGTGAGAGAGTAGGAGGTGGGAAGCAAGCAGTTCATCAGCAAAATACTCTTCTAGATACGGAACAAAAGGAAGGAATATGCTTAAAAGCCTGATTGGGCCAAATAAAAATGATTACTTTAAAAAAGTTGGGCTGCTTCTTTGCAAAAATGATACACAGAAGTACTGACTGATATCTATTGTAAATGTCAAACAGATAAAAATTACATTGAATCTGCCGTCTTAAAGCAAATAGAATGGGAATTGAACGGGAGTGGAATTTTGGACTTTCAACAAGTCTAGTTTAAACATTTATACAATTTCTAGCGGCCTTCCCAGATAATTTTTCAAAAATTATCAGTATTAAAAGCACTGGAGATATTTTCGGTGGTCTGCTAAAACAAAAAAGAAATGTTTGGTCATAATGGCCATCAGGAGATTATTTGGAGGAAAAGGTGAAAGCTAGCCAGCCTGAGGACACCATCCTAGCTGTTAATTATAGGGTTGTTAGCATCAGTTTGAGGGAGTGCGATAATACAGGAAGGACAATAGATGGCATCATTAAAAAGCGTTATTTGGAAAGATTGAAGCTACATTTTAAAACATTAGCCAGGAAGTGGCTAATGTTTGTGCTTGGGCACAAATTGATCTTCCAAACAGACAATGACGCAAAGCATAGCACAGAATTAGTTAGTTGTGAAGTGGCTCAAAAGTTGACAAAGTACATTTTTTTGGATTGTCATCTCAAAGCCCAGAGCTTAGTCTTGTGGAATATTTGTAGCGTTAAAAAGGAGTAAGGGAACAATAAAGCTGACTCCGTTACACCAGATCTGAGTGAAGGAATGGGCCAAAACTCCAGCAAATTGTGCTGAGAAGCTTGTGGAGGGATACAAAAAATGTTTGACACAAATAATATTTAAAAAGTAATTAATAAATTCTACAGATATAGTTTTAAATTTAAAAATAAATCTTTAAAATATCCAAATACATGGCTCCTATTATTCCCTCATTAAATATAAATACTCTTGGTAATGCTAACTAATCTAAAACAGGAAAAGTTATGTCTGATTTATTTATTTTTTGTTACAGTATATTTTCAAATTAATCAATTGATTATCCACTGTTGGTAAGGTGGTACATAATACTTTAATTTGAAAGAAAAACATGGTAAAATATCTAAAAAGATTTGCTTCTTTCATAACATCACTTTGTATTTAATTGTTTGAACTATATACACCAACAAATCAACTGTAAATTACAAAACCTTTCTTAGTTTTAAGCATATATTCCTTTAATTTACCACAGAGACCCTGGCAGCAGCAGTCTCACCCACTCTCTGAAAGGCTGCTGTGACTTCAGGGTTGGAAGCCAGTAAAATTGGGCCTAATTTAGCCTCCCCAGCATTGCAAGCTGCCATCAGAGACAGAGAGACAGAGAGAGAGTGAGACCCCTCCCTTTTAAAAACTCTTTGGAAGCTGTGGTCCACAAGTGGCACAACTACATTCTTATCTTAAAGTGAAGAGATAAAATTGTTTGAGAATGTGCAATTTCTACGACTGTCTTTATCTAAACGCTATACACTGAAGGAAATTGAAACCAAGTAAAATTCAACAAGTTTATTTCACCTTAATTTACGAGTGCCTTATCTTTCCCCAACTGTCACCAGATAGGTAGGCAGATCTGCAAATGGATCCCAAGCCAGAATCAGAGCAACCTGTAATAAAATCACAGCAGTAATTAGGTGAGAAGAGGCAACCTATCTAAGAGTCTATGCTTCCACCCTCCACTTAGCCAGGCCCTGACACTGTCATATAATCTTTAATAACACCAACCTTCACTGTAACTAGACGCTGCAGGCGTAGAAGTCATCTGGTTGAGGTTCATGTGACAAAGAGATGGAGAGAAAGTAGAGCTGTAACTCCACATCATATAACCCACTGATGCGAAACGTAGCACTTTTATCTGCGCTTAAAATGTTTCAATTATCTCCTTACATAAACGTCTGCACTGCCATTGCATAGGAAAGGAGGAATCACTGTTAATGACTCTGACACGCCAAGCATTTCCTTTAGAAACAAACAGCAGATGAGCACAATCTCTTTGTTGATGTACGTCTGACAACACATGGTAGTGCAAAAAGGGCAAGGCATTACTGCTAGTCGGTGCATTTGTGAAAATAATAGACACATCACTCCATTAACTGTGGCATTCCATGTATTCAAAATAAAAGGATTAGATGAGGATTACTCTGTGAGCTTCAATTCCCCTCAGATCACAGTTTTTGTGTTTTTTTTTCCTCGTGATATGGCCGCACATGTATTATTGAAGACAGTGATCACATGAGTCATGGTATGGAATACAAAACAGGATTAGCCACACTGGTGTGGTGAAGTACCTCACAATGCATAGCAGGCCGAAAAATGCATGTTCATAATTTTGCTTCATTTGTGTAAAACACCCAAAGCGGAAGAGTGTTTCAAATTAATCCCATTAGTCTGACAGAGGTCCAACCAACATGCATAATGCGGAAGCAGAAGCAAATGCAAAATCTAGAAGTTCTTGTTAGGCAAAAAGATATGCATACTTCTACACACAGGTCATCTATTTGTGTCTCTGTTCAGATTGGAATTTATATATATATATATATATATATATATATATATATATATATTTTTTTTTTTTTCATTATATATATATATTTTAAATGATTATGTTTTGCTTTTCCATCCATCCATTTTTATGAGCTACACCTGACTGGATGATACACATAATGAAAAATACTGTATAGTTTGAAAATAAATCCTACACTGCGAACCAACGATTGGGTACAAAAGTCCTCAGCTGAAACAAGAACCTTCCTGCTGTAACCTGACAGCACAGTTTGACTCTTTGGAACCAGATTAGTTTCTAAAAAAAATTTCTCTGCTAGCTTCATAGCATCGGTCATTTTTAGTGCATAAAGTCACAACTTAAAATAAAATGAGAGAGTATGAAGAGCAATCTCACAATACCATAAACTGCTAATGAGGTTATTCGAAGCTAAGTAGAAGGTTTGCTATAATGGGCTGGTGGTAGGTAACTAAAACAGTATTTGAAAACCACTTAAAAACATCTTCCTCACTTAGTAACCTAGCAACCAGTCATTTCAACATGGAAGTCATTGTGATTCTTAAAATTTCCCCACATAATTATATCCCTCCACAGCCAATCACATGAGGCCTTGAGCCATAAATAACAGTCTGCTCCCCTACAGAGCTGTGCAAGTCTGTACCATAAAGTCAACAAACACTTTCTCCAGTAGCGGGTCCTGCACAGCACAGGATTGGTCTAGCTGAAATTAAGATAAACACAAGAGGAAGAGGGCGGTAGGGAGGCAGAGAGAGGGAGAAGGGAGAGAGAAAGATAGGCATGAATGCAAAGAATGGCAAGAGTGGAGTGATAGAAAAAAAAGAGGAAAAGATAAACAAATGTAGCCTATGATTAGTGTCGCTGTGGAGGTTGTTAAATGGGACTCTGGTTATGAGCTGTATCATTACAAACTGTGCAAACACTTGGTAAAATAAAGCCCTTCTATTTGAAACACTGGCTTGCTACAAGATCAATTCACACGGCTTATACTAAATTATTGAACTATTTACCAAAAAGCTACAAAAATAGCACTATAGCAGAACCTCCCGTCTGTATGCGCTGCACTTTCAAACCAAGTGCAGCAGTAACCGCAGTGCTGCTAAACAACTTAGTCTCTTGAGCTTTATATTTAGATTTTATGACCAATACTGAGCTGTGACCCATTAGGGTAATTTAAGATGTGAGCTCAGTATGGTAACAAGTCATGACTCCAATTATAATCAAGTCATTTCACCTCACATGGCTGGAAGAGGACATTGTTCCATTTGCTCACTCTGGGTGATGATAGCTAGGACTGGGAATGTTGCTAATGTGTTGCAAAATACCAAAACGTTTGCGTTTCTTCAGAGGTCAGACGGTTTATCAGACCTCCTCATTCCGCATCTTCGCTGTCTTAGAGTCTGTGTGGCAGAATGGCGACACAGTTGCATAATGTTAGAGCCTCTGTTTTAGATGAGTTATTTTCAAATTGCCACAAAGCCTTTCGAAAGAAACAGTTAAAATATGTGGCAACACTTCCTGAGACTGATAAACATACGTATCATTAGTAAAACAACAACAACAACAACAAAAAAGAAATGTCTATTATTTTTTAGTTGCTCTTATATAGGGAGCTGGTTCTTTCAAGGCCCAATCACACTCAATTGTGCATGGCTATAATATGGAATGTGTAAGTGTTTTAGTACATGCAGAAGAAATGCTTTGCAGAAGGGTAAGAGCTTTGTGCATTAATTCTCAAACTTTACCGGTCTTATTTTAAGACCCCCAATGACTTCTGGAGAAACGCACCAGCTTCTCTGTGAGCATGAGGGTTGAAAAAATGGTGGATGGATGTCACAGTGTCTTGCAGAAATAGTAATTAAACTAAATATTTTTCATAAGTTGTCAAATTGAAAAGAACTTTAATGTGTTTTCATTTTGCTTTCATGTTGTAGAACACAAAGTAGTGCGTAATTTTAAAATGGAAAGAAAATGATTGCTTACATTTATTTTTGCTCTTTTACTCTGATACTCTGAAAACAAGAAAGCTAATTGGCTTTACAACTCACCTAATAAGCAAAGCAAGGATACCTGCATGTAATTTAAACTTACTATGAAAACAGTGTGTCAGCAGAGGCTTCAGAATTTTGTCAGCGATAAATAACAGAGACCAAGCAACACATACTCAGCAAAAAATTTGGAAAGAAGCATTGCTAAACGGCGGGATACAAATGTACATCCTCCTTTCAGATTTTAAACTTCTATTAAACATATGACAAGCTATGCAGTCTTCTCATTTATGCACAACCTTGTTTTGGTCTATTCCATAAAATTATATATTACAGGTTGTAGTTCAATAAAATTAAGAAAACGTTCAAGGAGTAACATTACTTTAGCAAAGGATTTTATTTTCCAATTTCTTCTCGCAAACCTAAAGGGCAAGAGGCTAGAGGTGAGACACCTGGATGTGACACAACATGCAGATCCACCTCACCTCTTTCTCAGTCGCCAGCAAATTTTCTTCATGTCTCCCAATTGGGATTCTGCTAGCTTACATTCCTCTCTTCAAGGTTGGCGGTGATGGCAAATTAAATTACTTGTCCTGTTTTGCAGTGCTGGCGCCAGGTCAACAGCATATCGGCTAAAATGAAGAGCGCAGGATTCTGGAGACCGATGCGTTTGTCCTGACCTGTTGGTGTCATGTTTGCAAAGCAGGTAGCAGCAAGGAAAGAAGCTGAAATCAGAAGCAGCGTATTAAATTCTGTCTCTCTAAACACCTGGGAAAAAAAAAGAAAAAAAGAGATTAAAAATATCAATGTGTCTCTGCTTTCAGATGTGCAACTTTATACTTTTATCTTTTGGACTTACCCTGCTGATGGAAAACGTGTCATGTGCTTGCACTTGGAGAGAAGTTTGACTGCATTAGATGTAATTGTATTAACCTCTCAGTACAGCACACACCACCTGCTGGAGATCTAAGATATGACATAGGATGAAAAATAAATATACTTTTTACAAACACATTTTTCATGTACATGTCTTAAGGATTGATCTTTGTGCTGCAAAGAATATCTTGCATTTGATTTCTGACTATGTTAAGCAAACTTAGCTGGGTTTTCATTTCTTCAGTCACAATGCTTATCTGTTGCGTAGAATGAATGTCAACAGCAGCATGTGGAGTTTATCTCTGATTTGCAGAGAGGGCTGCTATCGGTGGACTAACATCTTACACACTACTCTGTGGAATGGGAGGAACTTGTAGAGTGTTAGGTGCTGTTCAACACAACACAAATAAACAAGCAACTTGATATTATGATTCTTTTGGCAGTCGGATGGGTGAGCAAGGGTTCTGTTTATAGTCACAACATAAGTCCAAAATGTTGAAGATATCACTATGGCATAAACTGTACCACTGGCTTTCACATATACAGACATATTTTTATTATGACAAAAGAACCTTAAATTTGTCTAGTTGTGTAATTTACCTAACAACTAGAGTTTAAATTGCATTTTTATGCAAATACGTTTGCTAACCTTGAAAGGCTGTTGTCAACATCGCATTACTAAAGGCTTTAGATATACAATATGTTTTAATTTTATTGTTCATTGGTTTCTCACGGGGTCACCTCCACATATGCGGAGAATGAAAGGCAGCAGTCTCAGCTGGCAGTGAGCAGAAGATTTCAGCCAAGCAGATCTGTGCTTGATAGTAGATAAAAATACAGACATGAGGCTGGAACTACTGGACACTAGAGAGCAGCAGAGGAACTAAGAAACAATGGCAGACAGGCTAAAAAATGTGATTAGAAAAGCATTTTTATTGTTTTTAAGAGTTGGGGATAACTGTGTTGGTCTGAACGTATGGAGAATAAAAAGTATATATTTAGGAGGAAATTCAGACACAGAGGAGGGTCCTGAAAACAGTCCTGTGCAGACAGTGCTCACTGAATTATTTATCCATCCATCCATCCATCCATCCATCCATTTTCTTCCGCTTATCCGGAGTCGGGTCGCGGGGGCAGCAGCTTCAGA
>CAEGAF010052655.1:0-12747 GCA_903067075.1 Micropoecilia bifurca
AAAAATCATTTTTATATATTTTCCAACTCCATTGAAATTTGTCCTTAGTTTTTGTCAACACCGTCAGAAATGAAAATAATGTAAAAAAAAATCAGGCATTATTGGGGGCAGTAGAACATCTGAGGACCCCATGACCACTTCCAGTTTCTTCCTTTGCTAGGAGAGCTAGTTAGCTCTGGTTAGCTTATGTTATTCTTTAGTTTTTTCTTCTTTTTATTCCTAAGTTTTTTGTCACAACCATGATGTGTTAACACCGTAACTGACATTTTATGAAACTTTGATAAGATTTTGTGAAATAAAAGCTTAATTTTGGTAAAATGTAAAGATTTCATGGACCTGATGAGCTACAACACGGTCTCCCTCAGAATAACATCATATAAATTGAGGTAGTTTGGCTTTTTGTCACCTCCGTCAAATGTCAACCCCATTAGAGTTTTTGTGACTCTTTCAGTGAAATTGTTGTCAAATATCACTTAAATGTGCAGTTAATTAATTTTAAAGTATTTTTACATAAATTGCAGTACTTCACATGTACCAGGTTTTTCATTTTACTCACTAGTTTGTCACCACCTTCAATTTTGTATCAACTCAGTCATGCAGTGTCAACTCCGTCAGATGGATTTTTATGGTTTTTGTTTTAAATAATAATTATTTTGTTTCTTTAGAAGCATTTGTCTGGAAAATGAGTAAAAATATCACTAATAGGGTCATTAAAAATTATTTTTTATTCATTTTTGTCAGATGGTGATGACAACGTTCTAGGTCAGATCGATTAAAAATATAATTTTTTTTAAAAAAATGTTGCAACTGGGAGCCTGTACCTTAGCATATTTAAATTTCCAAAACATTATTTGACATATTTGTATACATAAATTTGAGAAATAACAAAAAAAATTATGGGAAAATTAAAACCCATTTTGTCCCTATTTTCAAGAATCACTGTGTTAAGTCCTGAGATTGTTCCGTTTCCGTGCTCAGCCCACATGACAGTTGCTACCGGTATTAGCTGTGTGCTTTTTTGCTGCCGCGCTGCCTGTACCAGGACTGTGTTAATCTTTATCATTAAATCATCATCATCACCATAACCTTGGTCTCAGCATCTCTCCTCACCACCATCAACCACGCTTCATGACATTTTTAGACATCAAAAATTATTTTAGCTGCATTTTACACTATTTTATTTAAATGGGGGTCATTCTTAGTGACATTATGTAACTCTTCGATGGTAGACATATCTGATGTACGTTTATCTAAAGCCCACAACAGAGCAGGTTATTCGCTTCTTTTTCATGACTGATTGTGCCAACGTTATTGCCAGCTTCCTCTACACAGTAATTTTCTTATGCATTGTGCATTTAACTCTGGTGTTTGAGAATGCCAACCAATTTGCTGTGGCTGTAATTTACATAAATATGGGTGGGCTTCCCCAGAAATGCAAGAGGCACAGATAATTTAAATCTGGGCAAACTGTGTCATCGCGGACAAACACCTTTTTATATTTTTAGGAGCATTTCAGCTTTTGCTTCTGGTTTCTGTATTAGAAGCATGTGCAAACTCAGGCTTTCCCACAATTGGCAACTAAAAAGAGCTTGTATCTATTTCTCAAAACCTCTTTTATGCAGGATTTCTGTGTTATTATGGAGACTGCCCATGACCAACTACAGCAGTGAAAACATCTTGGAGACAGGTCGTTACACACTAGAGCTTGTCATGTGGAAGGCAAGGTGTCAGTTTTTACCTTCTTATACAGCTCTAATCACACACTGGATTATGAGTCATGTAATCAACAACCAGGGACACCAGGAGGCCTCCGCCTGCATTGCTGTCAGCTTCCTACCCAATAGACCCTGCCCTCATGGGGTCGAAGGCACCCGAGTCCCCCGGTGGAGGACCTTCTGTGCCAATCAGCCAGCGAGACAGACAACCTGAAACACTGTCAGTCTTTGATGTGGAAGAAGGGCTGGTGACCTTCACGCCTGCCGGGGAACAGCTTACAGCCAGAAAAATCATCAAAGCAGTAAAGCCCGATCGCCAGCATGAACGACTACGTGAGAGAGCGGCGAGTGTCTGCCCCCCCACCCCACCCCGACTCCACTAAAAATCTAATTGTCAGAAAATCCATTTCTGGTCTGTCAGTCAAGCGGAGGCCCATCCTGGAGTGAAGCGAGATGTCAACATTTGCTTTGCATTGTACGTGAGTGAAATGCATTTTTAATGATGGAATTCAAACAATCAATCCGAGAACTGGCAACAAAAATAAACATGGAATCTCAGCTCTTAGATTTCTTTCTTCTGTTGTAAGTGAAAATAGATTTGAGTCCCTGCTGCTGTTTTCAAATTGAACATGCTGGTTTTCTTTAGAAAGATGGGGAACGAAGAAAAGCACACCTTCTGCAAGGTGATTGTTTTAGAGCCACATAAATCACCTTTTGTCTCCTTTCTTTGCAGCTAAAGCCTCTGAGTTAATTTCTAACAAAAGACAGAGAATCTAAATGATTAATTGCAGCTTTTAGATCAATTAGCAATGTCTTATCGGGATGTGTAAAAAAAAAAAACAGATCCTCTTCATCAGGTTTAAGGCTTGATTCATAAAATTTAACCTGCGGCAGAAGAGAGGATGTGTTTTCTGCTGATAACAGAGACCCACCTTGTGAAATTAGCTCAAATTAAGCATGCACTGCACTGTAGGGGCAGCTTACACTGAAAGGAAGAAGTTCCTGCGCTATCACTGGTGTGTATTAAGGCATCTCTGAAAGACTCTACAAAGTATTCTTCCAGAGTACAATTCCTGCTGCCAAAATCAGTCTATAGTAACACCAACACTCACGAGCACAATTACAGGGAGTAGGAGGAAAGTGTCAGTGATACATAAAACAGCCAAACCAGAGCTCAATGCAGCTTGAGCGAAAAAGGCTCTTCTGAATGTCAGATTGTTCACTGTGTCCACACTAATCCACATCCTAATCATACTGTAATGACTGCCATGGGCAGCTACAGAGAGGATTTGCATCCCTGTTATTACTAAAGAAATATTCAGGGTGTTCTGAGGACATGTCGAGCCATTCTGTATTGACAACTCCGAAGGCTAAAGGTTTTATTGCAAAACATTGTTTCTTCTCCACAATAAATGGAGGATTTAAATAATGTAGAAACCATCAAATTTACTAGTGAATGACTAGTGACTATAATAAAAAAATGTGTATGCGTAATTTACATTTACATTTGTAGTTGTTCAAACCATACCTCGACACTAATGTGCTAATGTCTCCGATCTTTGGTCAGGACAGGTTTTTCTCTCCTGGGTCTGTGCTTGTTGTGCATAAAAGGGCTTAAATTCTCCATCTTCTGATGTGGTTTTTTGCTTTTTTTTATGTAAAAGACATATATAACCCCAAATGTTTCTTATAAAAGTGGCTGGTTGCATGAATAATGAGTTGTGCCACAAATACCGTATTAGTTAGTTGTGGGGAGAGATTCAAAAGAGTTTGCTGTTGGAATGAAAATAACTTTAAATCTAAATCTGCCTGAGGTATAAATATCTTCAGGCTTATTTAACATTACTGACACATTTTTTTTTACCTCTCTACCATTTACCTTTTTTCTACAACAATATTAGTGAAAAAAGTCAAACATTCGTTTTCAACCAGTGCTGACGTCTTAGATGTTCGTAACCTAGAAGTTACTGTTGTTGACATGACCATAAGGAAAAGTTAGAACATGCCTAAGGCATTGGTAAATTGAAAGGTTTACTGTCTGGCTTAAATTTGACGGTAGTAATGTCCAAATTACTTGACACAGCTCCACTGAGTTTATTATTTCCTCCATTTTGCCATCAATTAAGCAAACTACCAAGATAGTTGAGCTCTTGAAATCGACTCCTAACTAAATCTCTGCAAATGCTACATCAACCCAGTTAAAATATTAACTTGTCTCTCTTCTTAGAGATGGCATATCACTCTGTTTATTGAAAATATCAAGGCGATGCATAGTCCACAGTTATTGTTGACACTTGAAAACTTAATTCAGTAGCCTTAGTGAGATAGACTAAAGCTAAGGAAAGTAGGATACTTACTACAAACCCTTCCATCAGTTAGTGACGTAAAAAGCACTCTTAGCTGATATCTTAAGAACCAACAAAGAGATCTCAACTCCCTTCTTTTCAAGCCTCTGCCAAGGTTACACTGACGTATTTACTCTGTCATCCATGCAACCTTTTTAGTTCAGATGTTCATCCTTCACTGTCACCTCAGGTTTCTGATAATGTGTCAGCTTTTGATGCCCTGAGATGAGAACAGACTGTTCCTTCCTTTTGTCCAGCACACAAAGCAATATGTGTCCAAATATCTTCTAAAGAGATGGAATAATAACAGAAAATGTCATGCAGAGCATTTTAGTAAAAATGTGTAAGGCCTTTAATCCATGTTTTGTGTCGTTTAATTGATTAAACAAATGGAGAATTCATAGTAACACTTTATTTAAAGGAGGTGAATAAGACTGTCATGACACTCTCATAAACATGACATAACACCTGTCATGAACATGAATAAGCCTTGAATTCATGACCTCAGTTTTTTTTAATAAGACATTATTCAAAATGTCTTTGTTATGACAACTTGACATTAACCAGTAAATCATTACTAATATAAATTTGTTATAAAAGGATTACTGATTGCACTTTAAAAATTAGGTAACTTTATGTTATTAAAGGTAAAGTTTAAACAGTAATGATTTCCTGGTTAATGTCAAGTTTTCACAAAGACATTTTGAATAATGTCAACTTTGTATTAAAAGTATCATAATTTATCGAATGACGCTTTATGACAAGAGTCATAAATATTCATGAAGGCTTATTCATGTTCATGACGTGTTATGTCATGTTTATGAAAGTGTCATGACAGTATTATTCAGCCCCCTTCAAATTAAGTGTTACCAAATTCATTCACACTCCAGTCACCCCCCGAAAAGTCTAAGACTAGTGATCCTGCTTTCATCTATGAATCTATCTCTAAGGAAAGGAAATCTTCAATCTGTCAATAATGTTTTCTCAATAATAAGAAATCACTTTGGTGGACTGCTTCTGAACAGTATGTAAACAAAGCAGAAATCCTTCTTCAAATCCAATTATCAATGACTTCATATATGATAGAAAAAAATAATGTAGTTCTGTTTTTTTCCAGCTGGTCAAACTCTTCTACCTGCTGGCGTAAATTGGTAAAGGCAACATAGTTGATCCTTCAGTGGAAGGTTCTGAATACACCGACTGTAAAAGAAATTGGAATCACTTGTCATCCTATTCTGAAAAATTCCTGCTTCAGTACATTATAAAGTGTTTTTCTTTTTTTTTTGGGGAATGAAAGAATCGTACAATTTACCTTTGAACTATTTTCAAAGAAGTTCAACTGAATGCCCTGGAGTCCGTACGTATGGATGATTTGACAGTCTGTCTGGACCTCTGCAACTATTTTATTCATAAAGTCTCTTATTTGTCAGCGTCTGTCATTCTTTGTCAGGGGGTTACTGTGTGTACATGCATTTGTGTGTAAGGTTGGTTGCACATCTTTGTCAGAATGAGGATCACGAAGAAAGGCTTGAGGATACAGCAAACGGCGAAAGGAAGCCGTTAAGGAGCGAGGATACCAAGTTGTGCCTGAACAGGAAAAGAGTTGGCTAGATGAAAACTTTCTGACTTTTAACTTTTGTCCTTGTCTCATGTTATAAATTATTTTATAGTATGACCTTGTGCTACTTTTGTCTGAATGCCGTTCTGGGCCATTTGAAATCTACACATAAGAAAGTATTGAAATAATGGCACAAAGATGCTAAAATCTGGCCATGTTGCTGCATGTCAGTAATAATTTATTTTAATATTTCAGTTCTGCTTGTCTTGACCAGAAACAAATAACCCAAAAGAGATCGATAGATAAATCCAGGATGTGTTAATTATTTTTAGGAGTTGTCGTTTATTGCGCTTGAAATCTCCATGCTGAGACTATGAGGTGGCATCTGTGGCACAAAGGGTGTTAGCCTGTGTTTAAAATGGAAAATCTCAGAGCAGATTCTGTTTTTGGAAGAGACAGACTTTGTTTTTTGGGGGGTTTTCCCCTCCCCATCTAAAAGAAAAAAAAAAAAAGCTGCTGCGATATTTTGAGCTCATAAAACAGAAAGAGAAGCATTATGCTCCCATTTTTATTCTTCCAAACCGAGATGCACCAAACTGAAATAGGGACGCCATCAGTCATGTCTGAGTGTTGTGGTTTTCCTGGGCTTTGAAGCAAATGTTATGCAATAATTTTACACATCATAGGTGCAGATTAGTTACTGTGCATTAATTTTCATGGCGGGTTATGAATGATAATTGCTCTGCATATCAGGCGCAGGAAGGCATGCAAATGAGCTGAGTTCATTAGAGGCATTAGAAACACGTTAGCCAATTATGGCATTGTGATTGTCCACGCCAATGACATGGACACAGATTTTGGATGCGCTACCCCAATGTCTATTTTCAAACAGAATTAAGATCCAAATTGCCTCTTTTAAAGGGATAATAACCCCATAATAAGGTTTAAGGACAAAAGAATAGCTACAATAAACGAAATCAGGTGGAACACTTTGCAGAGGAAAACTGAGGCAAATCTACCGGATCAGAGTTTTTAGAAAACAAACTGAAGGAAAAGCTTCGAATCACCAAGTTTATTCTAAGCAGCTTGTGTTTTTGTATTCTTTTGAAATGGTATTAGTCAGTTGTTTTTCACATGAATTCAACTTATGATGTAGTAACCTTGGAAAAGAAAATTATAAATTTGACTGGCTACCTGAACAGGAAAAACATTAATTGTAATTGGATGATGTAATTGTCTTTTGTATTATTATTTATTGAGCACTTTTCACTCTGAAAGAAAAAAAAATCCCCCACAAACTCTTACCAAGCAGTTTTGGTTTAGTCTCCAGTGCAAATACCTTAGTACACTTGAAATAAGAATAATAAACAACTTGCAAGTAACTTTCACCAAGGTGTAGGAGCTTTGTTTGAAGTAAATAATTCCCTTATATTGAAGAAAAAATAGTTATTCCACTGGCAGATTATTTAAGTTATAACATATCTTTACATTGCCTGACAGAAATGTCCACCAAGGAAAAAGAAAACTACATACATTAAAAAGCAAAACATTTAAGGCCTCTGATAAGCATATATAAGGCCAACTAAATATATTCTTTCATTGATTTAAAATGTTTTAAGGGGTTTAGACTGTGTATTTATCAAATAAAGTGTTTATTCCATGCTTAAAATATTTAGGATGCCAGGGGCTGCACGCAAAGACTAGCTGGCTCACAAGTGTCTGATGTGGATTAGTCTTGACAACTTTTCCGTCAAAAAAAGTTTTGTAAGACTCACATAAAAGTAAACTTGAGAATCAAAAGGATTTTCAGCTTTAAAAGTTATCCTTTTTTTTGACCCACATATCAAAATTGTCATCTTGAGAAAGAAATATTGTTCTAGTGGCTACATTCAGACCAAAAGGTAAGACGAAAAATCAGTTTGCACCAACAGCTCGCTGTTAATGCAGCTAGATCAACTGATCTTGATTATAATTGGTTGGATGCAAAAACGAAGGCCGAAAACACAAGTCATTCTTTTCTCTGTCAGTGTGCCTGGTCTCACTGGAGGATCAGGCACAGTGAAGTTGTCACAGCTGAAATGGCTTTTTTCTAACTCTGAAAAACAAGCGTGGGTGGAGAAGGAGGTGGACGGAGACTGACATGGCTGAGGCCACAGATAAATCCAGCAGCAACGTTGTGGTTTCGTTTCATTTCTTCTTTTTTTTAACCGGATGGCTGTAGAGCTTTGTGAAAGAAAAAAAAATATTTCAGGTTATTGAGTCGTCCATCAAATTACATGTTCAGAGGTAACTGAGGACGAGGGGGACTGAACTGTTTTTAGCTGCAATGCGGATGTTTAATGTTAATTTAAATTCTACTGGAAATGGTAATAAAAAATGTCCCAACTGGTGACAGAAATTCTTTTTTGGCAAGGGCAGATTTACAGTGATGGTCTAATCAGATTAATGTAATGTAGCAGGAAAGAAGCAGATGGAAAACTGAAGGAAGTGAACCAGAATGTGAAAGGATCTAACCCACAAAATATACACAAAAAATGTATTTAAAGCATTTATCCTTTATCTGGCTTTCACTAAACTCTAAATACATCATCATGTAATATTGTTGCTTAAAACATTTACAGAGAAGAAAAATGTGGTAATTGTCGATTTTGCTTCAGTTAAATTTAGTTATTAAAAAAACAGGTAAGGACAAGCTCCCTGTTACTAATGTTCATTATAATTGAAGAAAAAACTTTTCCAGAATTAAATCAATTGGATTTAATAAGATATTGGAAAGAACCTGGACCACCATATGAAACAGGTTGGAGCACTGTACTGTTGAGCAGGTATAACTTATCAAAGCTTATCTGTTTCACTAACCCAAACACATGAGATTGCCTGTAAGTCGTGCCGCGGGGCTGGTTATGAACACAGAAAACGAATCTTTATTGCAGTAAATTATTTTTAATGATTCTGGTCAGCAGGAGGCGATACTGTAGATGTTTCTGATTTATTTGATGATGCATCTCATACAGATTGAGTTATGGTTGATTTGTGTTTTGAAATAAATTTCAAATGTATATATGGAAAGTGGTCCAAGTATAAAAAAAATATACAAACCCAATTCACACATGTAGACATTCTTGATAAAGGAAATCTTTCATGAAGTAGTTATTTTAATTAACACAATTATCATTAGATTTTAATTTTCAGCTTTGAACATGAATAGTCTTTGAAGTGATCAGTCTCAATTTTAGCTAATTAAAAATACATTCTGCAGATATTTTCTGACAAAACCAAGATGAAATGGTACAACTTGGCAAAGAGAAGCAAAAAAGGACACATGCTCCCCTGTCCTTTTTGTTTTCTACTTTTTTCATACATAATTCATTTATTGGTAGAGATGTGGTGCTGCCTTTGGTTTTGTCTATCATATCATATCATATGAGATCATATCAATGTTCTCATTACAAATAAAAAATACCCACTAAAACAGGAAATGGGATAGAGATTTATAGTACATAACCAAATCAGTATGAAAACTCAGTAACTAACTCAATGGCAAAAATATTTATTTTTAGACAAACAGAAGAACACAAACCAAAGCTAACTTCAAGCTTAAGCCTAAGCGATGACGAAAAATCGAAAACCAGTTCCATTCAGATCAGTTTTTGTTTGACTGGAAACAAAAGCCAAATCTCAAATGGGGAGTTTGAACAAAACCAACCGAGGACATCATGAGGAAATTTAGCAAAGATCAGATTGTCACAAAAAAAATAACTAAAAAAATAAATACTACAGCCTAAAGCCCGTGACAACCCAATGCGGGTTAGGGTTGGCTGTTCATTCTGAGTCGTGAAAATGTTTCATTCACTGAATTTATCTGAAGATCTTTGAAGGAAGGTATGTTTGTGGATAAAAGAATAAATCCTTCAAGTTGATGTTCAGGCTTAAAGGTTATCGTGAAAGCGCAGGTGCGTGTTCTAAAGGTTGGGTCTAATCGCTGCCTAACAGAGTTTTCTCCAAAATGAAGAAATCTTTTCTGTGCTTATGGTATAATTTTTTTTCCTGCTGTAGAAATTGGCATAAAACAAGATTCCTGAGTACTAGAAAATCTGCTCTTTTCAGCAGGTGAATTACAGTGAGACTGTATAATCAGCAGAATTACACCCTGATACAGGAGGGAATGCAAAGTGAACTGGGAGAAAATCATTCAATGAACCAAGTTGGTTCAGAAGAAATTCATAGCCAGGTTTTTTTGTTATTTCTTTCTAACATGTTTTCAACAGAAGAGAACAGAACCAAGATTTTAAAATGATAAATACATGCGAGCTGAACTGAAGATGAACATAATTTTTTGAGAAACTTCTGCAACTGAATACCAATTTTAATCATTAAATAGTTCTGCGTCCTACAATTAACAATTAACAATATTTGCTGTTTAAAAAAACAGATCTTATTCATTCATATTAGGCTTGATGTTGTAATTAAACAAAATATAGATCAACAAAGTATCAGCAAAGGTGGTGAATACTTGCATAAATGTGAATTCTTGGTCTGATACAATTTGAATAAAGGCTGTAACATAAACTGTATAAAACCTGGATCCCTGTGAATGCTCTTCAGTGTGACTACATTGTTGTCATGCAAATACAAACATAAATAACACAAACATATTGTCAAAGGTAATACTTCAACGTGGGTCTGAAATGTATTGTTTTCCGTTTGGAAACGCTGCGGTAAAAAAAAAACGGAGGCGTTGAGTCTGAGACGTAGAGCAAGAAACCCGACAGAGCTGAATCCCACCTGAAAAGCGTGACTCGACTTCGCTCCAAATGAATTCCTCCCTCGCGTCACCCTGCAACACCCTCATTTGACCAGAGTTATTGCTCTCATCAGGGATTACAGTGCCCTCCCCTGTTTGTGTGCCCAACATTTGACCGCAGGTTAACAAATAATAATAAATAATAACACAGTGATGATTTTGCTTGGAGTGTTTAGGATGACAGCTACTCTGTCACAGAGGAACTCAGAAGCCAAGGGCAGCAGAGACCAGGGAAAAAGAAAGCCATTATTCTCCTTTATCTTCAGGTTCATCAAGGGCTCTTGAGGCAATTGGATTATTCCACAGCCCTTATTCACAATTGATTGGTGTGCTGCTGAGTGGGAACAGCCTTGCAGATGAGTGTATATAAGCGAGTAGTGTTTTTGAGGATCACCGTGAATGAACCAGAGCAATCTCTCTTCAAGTCCTCCCCCCCGGCCCCCCAGAGGAGAGGTTTGCAATGTGTTGGAGGCATCAGAAGAGCAGTGTGTGGGCCTGACAAAAGCCAGCGTGCTGATTTTCTGACAATGTTTCACCTTTTTCTGTGACTCATTCCATGAAACCTGCCACAGCCGACTTGTGGAGAGATCCTGAAACGTTTGACACATTTAAGGAAAACAAAGGGTTTTTTCCACAGAAACGTGAGAAGCGCAGCTTTTCATCTAAACCCCAATCAAATTCAAAGAAATAAAAAAAAACTGTTCAGATGAAAGATGTGACAGCTGAAAGTGTGAGAGATGAAGGAGAATCAGCTTAAAGGGGAATTATAGATAATTTAAAACAAATCATTGTGTTTATTTATAATAGTTTGACCAGCATATTAGAGATTGCTATGTTTCTGTTTTTGGCCATTGCCTTGCCACACTCAGTGAGGCAGATACCCTGAGGCTGCAGCATCTCTCTGAATGAAACCTGATGACTGTCGACTCATGGAAGGACATTCCCACTGACCAGGGAGTAACGCAGGCTTCTCAGGCAGCTCCCTCCGTAATTTTAGCTTTGGAAAATAAACAAATAAAGCCCTTTGCCTGGTGATGTTTAAACCCTGACAGAGAACTCTTTAAAAACAGAAATTTATAAAATGAAAAAACATACATACTACTTCCTATTGAAGTACCTTGCCAAGTATTAACTCTTACTAAACTTTTGACTCACTTTACATGTGCCTCTCCCAATACTACACTGACATTTTTGATTGTAATGTCACAGAGCAGGAAGAAATTTAAGGAGTATAAATACTTTTGCAAACAAATGTACGTTTTTTTTTAACACCACTCTAGAAACATTTTAGCAAGTTTTGCTGATTTTTCTTTTTCCAGAGTCTCCATGAAATCACGCTCAGCATCAGGTCAGACAGGAAGGTTGGTACTGTAATAGATCATTATTTGCAATTTAGCTGATCTGCTGTCTAATACTGCTCACAATCTGGTCTATATGATCGTTGTACCATTAGAGGGAATGCTGTAAAGGAAAAAAATTGCTTTAAAGTGCTCACAGTTGTTTGATTTTCCCACTGATTTTGGTGATGGAGGAAGACAATCAGGAGGCCAATCAGGGAGTTGTAGTATATTCGGGTTGGTTCATAGGAATCAGTTCAACTGAACATTTTAACCGATTTTGCTTATACAGCTAAAGTTTAAATATATCTAAGCGCATAGGTAAGTCATTATGTGCTGATGTGTGTGACAAAGTGGTTCAGTTTGTGTTTACCACTTATTTAATCTTTCTATAGTTGGTCATGAGATTTACTTTAAACATTGCTGTCATAACTTTGCTTCACTCACATTTCTGGGTTTGTTTGTGGTAAGATTATATTGTAGTCTATGTATGCATATGTTTAAACAATTAGATGATTATTAATGTTTCTTCTGTTTCAATGTTAATTTCTGGTAAATTATTATTTTTTTTCTTTTCACTCACCATTGTTTGTCCTCTTTAGATGCTACAGTCTGAGCAGGTACACAGTAAAAATTCCAGTGTTGAATTAACACCCAAAAGTGTTTATATGTGTCCAGAAGCTGGTGTTAAAGTAAAACTTTTGAAAGTGTTAAAAGTTTGACAGACATATTTTTTGTTAAATTAACATTGGTCTATAATACTGAAATGGGTTTAAGAAAAGTTAAACTTTCCATTTCTGTGTATTGTTTTGAATATTTTCCACTGGATTTGATTGATATTGACACCTTGTGGGTGGTGTCTACACTGGTGTTACTTTTGATATATTTTAACACCAGCACCGTTGTAAACGTTAATGTGACACTCTGTAGTGTTGAATTTAACACCAGCTGACTTGGACACATATAGACACTTTTGGGTGTTAATTCA
>CAEGAF010052668.1:0-13437 GCA_903067075.1 Micropoecilia bifurca
ACACACACACACACACACACACACACACACACACACACACACACACACACACACACACACACACACACACACACACTCACACACCTCCATGGGAACTTTGCCAGCTCTGGGAAAATACAATAGATTTTTGTCAGGGTCAGGTGTCGCTCAGCAGTGTAATACTCATCCACAGGGAACGACAAAGAATGCATTGTGTATCAAGGCCTCATTGAAAACGTTCCTCGTCAAAACGCCGCACATTCCATCAGTTAAAAATGAAGGAAGGCATAATAACTTCAAGGTATTTCCACTGTGATCTCTGGCATAAAGATTCATGGATAAGAAAAGCCAAACGTTAACATGATGGTTCAAAGCCTTTGTGTTTGTACAACTTTGCTCTGGTGAATTTCTGCAAGCTCCAGGGGAACGATTCTGTAGCTAACCTTTGACCTCTGCGAAAGAAACACTGTTGGCTTATCCGTATCTCAGATCAACAGTCTCGACTCCTGCTTGTGTGTTCCATCAACGTTTCATACAAATAGCATTCCTATGACATTTGCTTGTCAATTTAAAAGTACAATTTGAATATATTAAAGGTACTTTTCGTCAATCATTTCTGTACTAAAAAGGCTTTTCTTATTCTGATGTAATATTCTTAAATCTTGAATATTATGTTTTCATTAGCTTTAAGAGGAAAATGATCATAATTAACTGTAATACAAACTCCAACGTTAACATTTAGTATGCCTGAATGTCAGTGGATTTATATTAAATCAAGATTTATAAAGTCTCACTCGTCCTTGGGTGCAATTTGCAGACGCCTGAAGGCGATACGTTGGTTTATTCACATTGTTCAGGATTCTGTTCAGGTTCTGTGTCCCGGAGTAAACCTATAAAATTGATATCATCATAGGAAAACAACCTTATGAGAAACTTTGAAGTGCATCAGTCGGCACGTTGAAGCTTGGATACAAGTGAGTGTTTCAAGTAGACAATAGTCGGAAGGACAAAAAGTCTTTTTTTGGACGTTTTTATCACAAAGTCCTCTATCCAACAGAAACTTTGTGGGCAGAACTGAAAAGGTGTAACACCAGCTCTGTCAGGAGGAACGGGTCAAAATGGCTCCCTCCATTTCAATTATTCCAACTTAATTGAATAAATATGATAAAAAATCTATTTATTAGCTCTCCTGGTTTGGTTGAAAGTGTTCACCTCCCTGTGCCCCAGTTACCCACCACCTTATCCCCCCACTTCTCCAGACATTCTGCCTCCTCCTCAATGACAATGGTTGTCCTGAGGCACAAAGGCAGAACTGGGTGAGAGCATCTCAATGTTTCCAGCTGACAATAGTTATCAGACCTCCTGTCCTCTCAAAGTACCACTCCTCTCACAAGGTGTAAACATTGAATAATATGCAGAGGAATCATTTTTCAAAATTTCACCCATGTTTTTAAAAAGGTTTAGTGGGACTGATGAATTAACCTGGCCAGTGATTCTGCAGGATGTTCTGAAGAATCTTTATTTTGTCCTGTTTTAGCTCGATCCGGTCGCAAAGGGAGCCAAACTATCGCCACAGCAACAACGGCGGTATGTGGAAATACAGGGTGTGAAATGTGATTCACCTGCAAACACTGAAACTCATAAAGACTCTATTCTAAGTGCATCTGTACACAGAACCACTCCAGGGTTTTTAGCTGGGACTCAGAGGTGCGTTCATGGACACGCGGACGTCTGAACTGCCCTTCAGATTAACTGGACCTTTCCTGTAAATTCAGTGTTAAATGTGCTCATTTTAAGATCAGAAACACGTAAATCGCTAACATAATACACAGAATCGATGGTTGTGATGCTAACGTTTTGTATTTTTCAGCTCTTTATTTTTTTTTGAGAGATGTGCTGTCAAACAAATGCAAAATTGCATAATTTCTATTTTGTTGTACTGTTTCAATAAATAACATATCACAAATGTCTGAGCAAGAATTAAACATTTATAAGACATTCAATAATCTTGACTGTATATGATTTTTATTTATTCCAATATTACACAACATATTTTTTGCAACATTTAAATGTCACTTTGGATGTGTGAGCGTAAGCATCTGAGCTCACACTGAACCAGCCTCCCACTGCTCCTCTGCTTTTATACCCGGCTAAAAAAAACCCACGCCAGCTAATTGTTAACTCTAAACACTGTTCTGCTGTCCTGTAACTCTACACTATACACACACACACACACACACACATGACTGATGTTGAACTAATGGGTGGAGAAGACTGATGCTTGTCAGTGACCCGTCAGAGGACACAGCTGAAAGAGCAGCTCAGGTAAATGTTGGAACAAAACCAACAACTGATACCAACTAATGTTTTATTATTAAAAAGTTGTTCAAAAATAAACAACAAAATATGTACTTTTTACTGTAAAGTGTTTTTATTACTTCTGGGCAACATGATTACATTGTAATATGGCATAAATTCACTAAACTGGCTGAAAAATCTTCTTGTAAGAGCATTTGTTAATTTAGATTATTACCTGAGTTTGTTAAAAAAAAAAAAAAAAAAGCTTATCGTGAAAATGAATAAAAGTAAAAGCAAAAGCATTGCAAACATGAACTGTTTTCTTTTCTTTTTTATAATATGGAAAATTATTAGATATATCACTATTATTATAATTTTACAAAATCTAATATTGGCATATTTAAATTTTTTGGGAACAAATTAAAGTACATTTTCAATAGCCTGGCAGTAGCGCTCCTAGAAAAACTCCACAGGAGTGACCAGACAACAGCAGTAAAAATATTAGAGAGGCACAGCTAAAAAAAGAACAAAACATGACATAAATTTATTTACCTATTTATTTTGGGGGGTTTATATATGTTTCCATTGAAGAATATGACGTGGACATGCATTTTTCGAAAGGGGTCCCTTCCCTGTCTTTCCTTGGGGACACCACTGTAGCTGGGAGTGCTGACATTTCTGGGATTCAAATAAAAAAAAAAGTTCTCTACCTAATACATGTTTTGTAAACACTGTACATCATTCTTTTCCCTTGAATAAATGTTTAAACCCATATTGGGTGAGGCGTTTTCTACCTTTATTGAATTTTCTTGTATTGTAAACAATAGGTAACTATTTACAACTATGATGTCATAACCCTGCCTACACCCTGGTAGGATTTAAGCAGATGTTTTTTTTATCCATTACCTCACCAGATGGGTTGTCATGGCATTTTGGATAAACATTTTTGGAGTAAGATATTTCTAGCAATTTCCACTAGTTTATAAAGAATATCTTAGGATGGGACAACTACACAGATTGTTTTAGAACAAATGATTTTTATTTGGACAGTGCCTAAAAATACCCTTCAAAGTGTCTATAACCATCAGTCCACTTGTGTTAACATGGGTAAAAACTGGCTTCCGTCCAGAAAAGCTGCATCCTCCTAAATTCAGCCCAGCCAATTACAGGCAGTTTCAGTCCTGGAAGTGATGTCGTCGCTACCGTGTCGCAGAAAGGAGATCAAAGGTCAACTCCTCGACATCAAAAGCAAGATGTGAATGAGAGGAGTCAAAAAAGATTCCCGCTGCTGCTGATTGGCCCGTGGCTTGCTGGGAGGTTTTCAGAGTCTCCAGGGTGTTGTAGATGACCCTGGCCCGCTGCTCCTCTGAGGGCGGGTCGGCCCAGCGATAGCAGGGCAGAGAGGGCGAGTGCAGCAGGAAGTACACTGACGACATGTAGACTTTACCAAACTCCTGCTTCAGGTATGACAGGTCTCTCTGCAAACAGAGAATCACACTTTGTTTTATTGCTACATTTGATTCATTTATGCGCACACCAAAATGCAATATGGGCAGATTAAATTTCTGCATCGTTCTTCTGCTTCCGCACTTAAATCTACAGCACCACCTGCAGGCTGTTCCTGCGATTGCAAACACACAGAGTCCTTACAAAAAAAAACAACAACAAAAAAAAAACAACCAACCAAACAAGAATTTATGATGCAACAACCTAACCAAGCTTTTCACCCACATCAAATATTCTGACAACATAAGTTAACAAGAATGCAAGCAAACCTTCTGCGTTCTGCTCATACTGGTCTCAGCTTCCATCCAGGCACTCTGAAAAATAGAATAAAATAAAATAAAACCAGTGTCATTTAAAAGGAAGTGTTTCTGTTTGTGCTTTGATAAAAAAAACAAAAAAAAACTGAACCTAATTTGATTAGAGTAAACAAGTGTGACCACAGTTCCCTCATTCCTCACCCTGAGGGCATCTAGCAGGTCTGTCTGGTCCAACAGCATTGGGAAGGTCGAAAGTATTGGACTGCATATAAGATCTATGTCAGAGACAAAAAGGGAAAAGATGGTGTCGCTTTGAGCTGTGGCCAAATTGACAGCAATCTATTTCATTTTCTTTTGTGTTTGTCATGTCGGATTAAAGTTGTCGGAGTCTCGCCTGCGTTCTGCATGGTGGGTCTGTCCATGAGCAGCGTGTCGGCCAGCAGCTGGCGGTGCAGGGCCAGCAGGTGGACGCAACTCAGACAGTGCAGCAGAGTGTCTGGGAGGAGACTGAAGGGGAACATGAACGTGTCACTCATCTACACCAGCAACTGGAAATAATAAATAATATATTATGGAGGAGCCAACTGTGTAATTGAAATAAAACTACAGATCTCTGACATGTTAATAACCCGCAAACTAAACTAAATGTTCGACAATAAATCAATAACATCATACATCGCAACAGACACATGAGCTATATCAACATAATACATCTGATCGATGTTCAGAATATTCACTGAACTCCATGGAACTCGCATGGAAAAATACATTCCCTACAGCTTCTTTTCCTGACTAGTTGAGCTTGAGAGTTTCTGCCAAGACAGAAAAAAAAATAAAAATGTTCCATAGCAAAGTTTGCCAAGCTTTTAGGAGCATTGCTTGGTAGACCTGGTGACCGTTGCCATAAAAGCCTTAAAATAAATTGTAAGTGAAGTGTCTGAGTCCAGTTTTGTAAAACTTATATCACAGAACATTTTTCAGGAGAAAAGTAATCTATTTTAAAGTTAGTCTGAAATAATATTAAGTGTGAAATATTTTGGCATGTAAAATGGGTCTGCTGTCACTTTAATCGCCCACACGTGTAAATCCAAGCGGAGCCAGGAATGTGTCTGACTGAAACTTGGAGTGATTTATTGATCACATAATCCTCTGCATGTGTTCAAGCCTGGCTCTTCTCGCCGATTTCCCCTCTTCCCCCTACCTGAGTTGCATTCTGGTCCGACTGCTTGCCGATTTCAACTTAACGATCAGTTTGGGCTGCCGTCGGGCCTGGAGCATCTGCTGAAAAACGCCACCCGGAGCTAGGAAGTCGAGAAAAGATACAAAATAGACTCTTTCTTGTTTGTTTGGACATCATCTGTTACCATTTTAAAAAGTTTGGCTTCTTTTCCTTACATCTTCTCAAAACGGGTGCTTCCAACAAGACGTTCTTCTCGTATGGCGTTCCACCACTTAATGGCAGTTCATAGGTTCTATGCAGGGGATTGGACAAAATATTGAATTCAGTTAAGGTTGGATTTCCTCAGTATTAAATCATAAAAAAAATTGCTTACTTTTCCAGCTTTTAACTACTCTTACATTGAGGTACAAACAAGTTCTGTATATTTTCTTCTATTCATCGACATGTCTTCTCATTTACCTGTTTTGGAGAGGATTTCCGCTGTCATCAGTTAGTTTGAGGAAAGTCCAACCACAGCTCAGGTCTCCTCTCTCACCTGTCGACTTAAAATTTCACATCACATCTTACAAGTGACCTATTATGCTTCCATGAACAGCCTAAGATAGGTCTATAAGATATACAAAACAGATTACATTGTTTTCATAAACTCCTTCATAGATAAGAATGATTTTTGGTCTTTTGTCAGAATGAGCTGTTTTAGAGTCTCATGTCATTTTAAATACAAATAAGCTGCTGCTGGCCACGCCCCTAAGCTCAACACTTACACTCATACATGAAAATAGCTCCAAACAGCTGTGTAATTATACAACCAGACAGCTTTGAAAAGCAGAACTGGAGCCTCCTGCGGAACCAACCAGAATGTAGAAGCAATGCTTGCTGATTTGTGACGTTACTTTTAGAAGGTTTTTGAAACGGCTCATTTTCCAGTCACCAAAAAACACTTTGTTTGTGTTTAAAATCAGTACAGACAAAAACGGAAGTAGAAAAAAAAGAAAAATGTGAATTTTATATGACATAATAAAAATGTGCTGTATTGTGCTTTCACATGTCTCACATGAACACTTACGTTTCGCAAAAAAGTGACTCCAAGTTCAAAAAGAACTCCAATGTTCGGAGACAAAGAGTTGCAGCGAAGGAAGCAGTCTCCGTCCAGGATAGTCGGCAAGATGCTGGTCATCTGACAAACGTAAAACGCAGAAATGAGTAAACATCCTTACCTCTACAGAGGTAAACGTGATCTCAGTGTTCAGCGTTTATGATGTGGCAGCCTGAGTTCTCCCAAACCCTCGGAGAGAAGTTCCATGTCTTGGGGTTCTTTGAGGTGTACGACGCCCTCACCGTGTGGATGTTACTCAACACCTGGAAAATACGTTACGGTCTAGTTTAAGTAAATTACATACAGAGAGGATAACTATGTCGTATGTAACAGAGAAAAGGCCAGACACCTGCGTTCCATCAAAGGCACACATACGGATGTGTCTGCTGAGGACCTGAACTCCAACCCCAGGAGTGGGAATCATCTTGCAGCTCCACAAATTAAAACAAACACAGTTCCTGACCTGGCGAGCGCGGACCTGCACAAGTTAACAAGAGTAACCCTGTTCTTGTCAGAATGGGCCATAACTGGGTAAATACTGCAAACTCCAGAAAGAAACATAGTTAAATTAGACACTATGAAGGTTGCACAGTAATAAACACATACATGCACAGAGAAGCACTCACCCTGCCGGTGTCTGGGTCTAAGAAGAGATCTTTAAAGGACAGCTGTGATTGGCTGAGCTCAGGCTGAATATAGTGACTTCCTCTGTATCGCTCCCCTTTAAAAAGACAAAAACCTTGACATTTTCACCTTTTAATCAAACAATATGTAAAACAAGTGGTTTTCCCATGGAGAGTTATATTTAGTAACAATCACATATTCCCATTGATTATTCACAGATCCTCCATCTACACATAAGCATGAATAAAACCATGAACTACACACAGCTGGAGAATGCAGCAAAAACTCCAAGCGGTCATTTTTTAGATTTGCTATTTTAATCAAATCTATTTGTTTTAATTGAGATTTCACTTGAGATTTGAGCATTTTTTATGATCATCTTCATAATTAATAATAAAAAAAACTTTTAAAATTCAGAAACTAACCATTTTTAAGTACATGTGTACAAAATGGTTTCTTTCCGGGTTTGAAGGGATTATATGGTCAAACGTGGCTAGAAGTGGGGGACAAATTGAAATCCAGAATCACGTTTTCGACAAGGAGCTTCTTGCATATTCATGCACGTTTAATCAATGTGTTCATTTTTGTTTTAACAGAACAGTTCTGGGGTTTAACATTTTACAAAATCCAAATGAGTTCTGATGTAACCCAAAGTTTTGCAGCTTGATGAGGACAGTGGTCGTGCATACGGAGAGAGAGAAGAAGAGAGAGTAACACTAGATGTAGAATCACCTTCTTCTGCCAGGAGTTTACTGAGAGTTGATGGCCTGAATCCTGAAGGAATGGCTCCCATTGCTGACAGCACATCTGTTGTATCAATCTGTCACAAGCACAGACAATTAATGTTGTGTAATTAACAACAATTTATTTAAAGTTTTTATTTGGCAATAGCAATATTACCAATAGCATCAGAAGGTAGAGAATATATGTTTATGGCAGATACACAGTTTTACCTCCGTCAGAGCCTTTCTGACAGTTGACCAGTTAGATGCTTTGCTGTGAAAGATAAATGAACGCAAAACAAATAAACCAACAGGAGAGCTAAGATTACCTTTTCTTTTTTCACATTATCATATAACAATTTGAAAAACATCCAGAAGCAAGATAAAACACTGACAATTTAACTTGGGTTAATATGATGTCATACCTTTTGTTGCCATCATCAGCCTCATCTTCATCTTCATCTTCCTCCTGTTCCAACGGCTTGATTTCATCATCTTGGTCATCGTCTTCGTCCTCATCTTCATCAGAATCCTCATCTTCATCAGAATCCTCATCTTCATCAGAATCCTCATCATGCTCATCATTAACACCAACGGCAACCTAATAAAAATCCAAATGCAAAACAAAAGGAAAGACTAAAAGAATTTAAAACTTTTAAAAAAGCATAAAAAATGTACAACACCAGCAGGTTATATTTGAATTTTATCTGTAAAACTTTGAATTAAGATTTTCAGTAAAGTGCTGGTGAAATATAAACAGCTGTGGTTTTCCAGATTTCTGCAGTTACCTTCAGATAGGTTTTAGGAACAACTCCTTTGTTCCCTTTGTTGTCCTGAGCCAGCCACCATCCATCTGCTGTCTTTTTAATTATCTTCAACACTTCTCCTTTCTGATAAGGTAAGAACATTTCAAGAAACGAACCGTAGCTTTAGTGATGAAACCACAGGAAAAGGCTTTCAAATGCTCAACAACTTATGATCAAGACAACATTGGGAAGAGCCACAAAGCTGACAGAATCCACTTATTTCTATTATGTATCATTTATCCCAGAAGCACTGCACATAGATTGTATTAAGACACCAACACTGGACATTAGATTAAAATAATGTCCCCTTTAAAAAGTATTCACACCCCTTAAACTTGTTTATACTTTGTCACTGTACAGTAAAAACCTTCAATGTTTTTTATAGGAATTTTATGTAATTGATTGGCACAAATCAGATTGTAATTGTGAAGTGAATGGCTAAGGACACATGGCTGCTAAATTTGCATATTCATTTACCTCTCCTTACTCTAATACCTCCAAGCTGTATAAATTCCTTCTTCAGCAGAGATGGAGATGAAAGTGCAACACAGAAGCCTTTGGTGCCTTCTTCTGTTTTATCTTTCTACTGCATGTCGTAAGGGAATTCCTAGTTAAGGCTGGAAGAATTTGGCAATAGGATATTGAAATAATTTTACCTCACTAGCTACCAAAACTTTATGCATCATCGCCGGCAGAGCTACTGACAGAAATACATCCATTTACCCGAACAGACAGATCTCCTTCCTGCTCTGCTTTGAAATCGCTGAGGACCTTGTAGATTTGAGGGGCTGACTGAGAGGGCGGCTTTTCGGGGGGACTCCCATCCCCTTCATCTTTACCATCACTGTCTTCCACAGAATCATCGTCGCTGTCGTCGTCATCGTCGTCGTCTTCGTCGTCATCACTAATGTTGTCAGTATCTTTTGTTGAAGCATTGCTACAAGTACAAAACAAAAATGGAAAAAAAAAGAGTCAGAATTGAGGATTATTTATGTAGCAGGTTTTATTGACATAATCACAGAGAGAATTCTGGTAAAGCAAAGCCTACTTTTTACGATGAAAAATGTGAATGAATAACATTTGTAAATATAAAATTCCAACATATACTGTATATGTCAAGGAAATCAGACAAAACATAACAAAAATGTGTACACAATATGTAAACTATGAATATAGTTTTTATTTTGTCTATTAATATGTCTTGTATTTGATTATTTACTTGAAGAATGCATATTGGAGCTTACCCAGCTGGAGTGCTGGGGCCTGGTGGTGAAAGCTCCAGAGACAGGGTGGCCAGACGCTCCAAGATGTTTACCAGACGTCTCTCCTCTTCTAGTTTCCTCTGATCATAGTTTCCCACTGGAGCCAGCTCATCAGCCTGAAAAACAAAGTCAACAAAATCAAGTTAGTGACAACTTGAACCACAAAGTTAGTTTGGCAGATGCACCATAAAATTATAGAGGAATTTGCTGATAAAGTGTCATAATATATAGCATTATGAAAGTATTTTTTTATATGCTTAGTGCTGTAGAAAATTACTTTTCTTGCAAATGTATTACTGAAACTGTGTCAAAGAGAGTTTCCAGTGGAACAATATTCATCTTTCTGAAAGATGAATCTTTAAGAAATAAGGTATATTAATATTTAAGTAGATATAGTATTGGCTATACTGGGGAGTTTCCCAAATATCATTTTATAATAGCAGGACACATACCTTTGTCAGATTTTGTAGAACCTTTAGAGTCTTTTCTGCAGAAACCTGCAACTCGTAGCATCTGTTGACGATATTCAGATTTAAACCAAAGAAATGAATCTAATAAAAACTCAACAGAGACTAGATGAAAGCAATTAAATAACATTTAAATTTAAATGAAGATAAAAGCAGAAATATGGCTACCACCAGTCCTGTGTAACTGCCCACCTATGCAGTGCCTCCTCTTTGGATCCATGTTGGCTCTTCACACTCTTTTCCAGACTGTCAAGCTGTTTCACAGCAAAACAATGAAACTCTATGCGTAGTCAAGTCTCAATTGTACAAAAACATATATGTTGCATATCTGTTTAAGTCTGCGTTAGCATTGTATTTGGCTATGGCTTCAGTAACAAAAACTATACGCTTCAGTTGAGGTTCGTTATTAAAAATCATAATTCATCGTTTGAAGAGTAAACTGTAACAAAGTTAAGGCGTCTTTCTCTAACACACCTGTCTTTTGACTTCGTCCACTTCTCTTTGTGCGAGTTGCAGCGGTCCTCGCCTTTTCGGAGGCATTTAAGAGCTCTTTGGTTCACAAACACCTTTTGTTAGCCGAACGCTTAGCTACTAACTGCTACTATGCTTCCACTGGTCGCTAAGCAACTGACTTCTTCTTTGGATGTTTTTGCTTATATCTGGCTTTATTCCCTTTCTCTTTTATTCATTAGGCATTTGTCACATATATATATATATTTTACATATGTTATCAGTCTTTGGTTCTTAGTGCATAATTACAAAATCTATCAGACTACCTTTTAGCTCAAAAATTATCACTGGCCGTTACCGCCATCTACTGGGCTAAAGTTGTCATTGTCGTATTTGTATCCACCAAAGGTGAAAACTTATAGTTCACAAATGTATTTATTTTCCACTTTTTATTTGTTTTCTTATTTATTTTTTACTCCATTAATTAACTCTTTTAGTTGTCTTGTATAATGTATTCATAATGGGCACGTGCAATAAATTGTATAAGTGGTTTTAAAAGTGACCTGTAGAGGGCGTAACTTTCTTGTTGTGAAACATGTTGCCTTCATGTACACCTTGTTTTTTTTCATACCATCTTTAAGAAATAACTTCCCACAAAGTTTAAACAAGTCAACGACGGAAGCTTAAAAACATACAATAACTTATAATATATTTTACTAAAAGTGACAGATATTTAAACCTCCTAGATCTTCTTCAAACTCTTATGTGTCATAAATACGAGGCGTCGCGTGATTTTGAAGGCAGCGAAACTATACTTATTACGTCACGTGTGCTGGTGAAACGCTTTGCCATGGCTGCTCCGGTCGCTCTCATTCAAGGTGCCAGCAGAGGACTGGGGCTTGAATTCTGCAAACACATCCTAAAAAACAAAAGCCTCGCTGCTGTCGTAGCGACATGCCGAAACCCGGACGGAGCGGCGGAGCTGCGGGGCCTGGCGGGACAACATCGGGGCAGACTGACGGTCCTCAGGCTGGACGTGAACCTAGAAGAAGACATCCGCGAAGCAGCTGAGCGCGTGAAGGAGAACTTCGGTCGCGTGGATCTCCTCGTCAACTCTGCGGCGATGCTTCACCCCACCGGGAGAGGAGAAACTAGTCTGAGGGATGTTTCTGCGCAGGTACAGCGGGATTTCACACACTTTTTTTTTTTTTGCAAAGATTGGAATCAAAACTTTCTCTAGAAATGATGTCAAACATATTTTTAAAAATATTTTAACTGACAACTTGACTTTAGTTTGCGAGGATCCTTTGATTCTGAACACACGGATTCATATGAACAAACACATTATTACCTTTTGACTGATAGGTTGTTTATTACATTGGCTTGGTTGGACGTTGTGGTTTGGACGCCACTTTAACTTAAATTTAGTTGCACGTTACAGCCACAAACCTCAGAGCGTTTTTATTTGAATTTTATGTTAAAGTCCATCAGAAAGAATATGAAAAAGAAGTAAGCGCTCAGCTCTTTGCTTGATTACCTTTTGTCCTGTCAACAGATTCTCCTGAGCTGTGGATTTCTGCAGCTCCTCCAGAGGTACTATTTATCTCTTGACTCTTTCTATGATCAACGCTGACCTTGCTTTGGATTACAGGTTAAATAGACAACTATGTATTTGTGAGTAGACCTTCTGTAAGCCCCTTTCAGATCATAGTTTTACATGCGACCTCATATGGTGGATCACACCTCGCTAATCAACCTGTATAGATCACAGATCTGTTCTCAGACGACTGTGTGTGCATTGCAAACGTCTACTGCTCTTAAAGCTGTATTTTCTTCTTATCATGTCACAGTCGCATGTTTTTTTGTATAACCAATGCTTTCAGATCGTAGTAGTTCCACTTTTGACTTCCTCCAGAAGTGGTTTTGCAGCGTAATATTGGTGGGATGATTCCTTCTCCCATTTCTTGTTGGAACCTTACAGTCGATCACGGGGGTATAAAGTACATGTGTCAGTCATGGATTGAAAGTACTATCTATATAGTCTTCTATTTTTGGACGATGGATTGAATGACCATCTATGAAATGTTCACGACTACTGCAGAAGAGCTGTATTCATATTGAGAAAACATTTCACACAGAGTCCGGACAGATGGATGTTTATTTAATAGGTGATTTCTGAAGGCAGTTGGTTGCACGTAACTTTATTTATTTAGGGGCATCAGAGTAAAGGAGGCTAAATACAATCTCTTTTTTTTGTTGTTGTCTGAAAACGACGTGTCCCAATAAACTGAGGTTGCTGGCTGTAATGTGACTGAATGAGAAGAAAGTTACGTTGCAAGAATACTTTTGTAAGACACTAACTGTCTGGGGTTTTAAAGCATTTTTGCATTCATAAGATCCACATCACAGCTCAGTTTTTACCTTTTTTAGGGCATCATATCCACCTTGACGACCAATACAGTGGGACCCCTGGTAACGGCCAAGTATTTCAGCCCTCTCCTTCAGAAGGGCAGTGGCGCCTTCGGTCAGCAGCCTCCAGAGAAAGCGAAGCAGCACAGCGGCATCATCGTCAACATCACAGCTAAAGTTGGGTCCATTGGAGACAACGGTATCTTTAGTGTGACGTGTGGTTCACAATGCCCTTTTTTGTGTTTCACATAATGTGCAGACTTAAGCAGAGAATAGAGCCAAGAGTAAAATCTCATGTAATGTGCTTCTTCTTCTTCTTCTTCTTCTTCTTCTTCTTCTTCTTCTTCTTCTTCTTCTTCTTCTTCTTCTTCTTCTTCTTCT
>CAEGAF010052677.1:0-13652 GCA_903067075.1 Micropoecilia bifurca
AAAACCCAAAAAAAAAAACACAAAAAACCTCAAAAACAACCCAAACAAACACTCAAAAAAAAAAAAATATATATATATTTATATATTTTTTTTTTTTTTGTTATGTTGGGGGCGATCACTATAAAGGATTTCACTTTCTCTAAAAATACCACACCAAAGTTGAACATTTCTTAGCTTGGGCATTAATATAAAAATTTTATTTTATTTTCTGGCACTATGTTCTACAAAAAAAGTCTATAAATGAGCAAAAGCTAGAATTATTCTTGGTTTTCTCACACAAGTAGCAGTCTCTCCAAAATGAGTCCAGTTACTGTGTGCCTGTTCTAGACCCCCTGATCCCCCGACATGCCACCAAGCACAGCGCGTACGAGCCAAGATGGCCGCTACAGTCTCCAGTTGGCTCATCTCCCCTGCTGCCTTGGTGACTAAGCAGCAATCAAGCCGGACAGGAACCGAATCCAGACCCCCCTCTGAAGCGGTGACACATCACCTTTGATTCCTCCACTCCTCTGTCCTTGTGTTCCTTACACACACACACACACACACACACACACACACACACACACACACACACACACACACACACACACACACACACACACTCTCTCTTGAAGTTCTGCTGACAGCCTCTTTGAAACGCTGACCCGGTGCGTTGTGTTGGCGATGTGTCACGCAGTCGAGGCCTGTCATTTCTCGCCCTGCGTGACCAAATTTCTTGCCGGCTTTTACCAAAACCACTTTAGCCTAACAAGGCATGGGTTTGGGCATGATGAAGCGTCTCATGGTGGTGGTTGAGGAGTGATTGGGGGTGGGTGTGCGGGGGTGTTATTACCGGTCAAACTATGATGCGCACACACACACACACACACACAGCGCCTTGTTCAACACCCCAGCGGCGACCCTTATGGCTCAGGAACTGACTCGTTCCTTCTCTGTGTGCTTCTTTGTCATACAGAAACTGTTTGTGATCATCACCTTCAGCAAGCACATTGTGGAGCAGATGGTCTCTCTCATTGGGTGAGTAAGCCTGGTCTTGAGTGTGTGTGTGTGTGTGTGTGTGTGTGTGTGTGTGTGTGTGTGTGTGTGTGTGTGTGTGTGTGTGTGTTTGCACAGGNTGTGTGTGTGTGTGTGTGTGTGTGTGTGTGTGTGTGTGTGTGTGTGTGTGTGTGTGTGTGTGTGTGTGTTTGCAAAGCAGAAGCATCCCAAGTGATGGGCAGCCATGTCAAATCAAAGTGTTGGAGAAAGTTGAGGTGCCCCCTGGTTGGTCGTTGGTTGTTTCATGAACTCTTCTTGGTCTTTTACAGTCAGAAGGGATTTATCACTATTCACACAGTAGGTTGTACGCAGCTTTAATCTGCTTCAAAGACTTTGTGGAGTGCTTAAAACAAGAGATTTGTCACATTTCCTTCCCCTTTTGAGCGCTTGCTCCTCTCAGTTGGATGATTAATGACTTGGATTTTTCCACTGGATGACTATGAGCATGAACATGTCCCGGCTCCTTCGCAGGACAAGATGGCCTCTTGTCTATCACCAAAAACACGTCGTCTTCTTTATCACTCACACTGCACCGCTCTTGTGCAACGTACTGCCGTCACGTGTCGTAGGTCAGGCAGATCAGATCAAGAGGTGTGGAGAGCATCCAGGTGCGAGGTGTGGAGTGTTTCTGCAGCAAGGTTTGCTGAAGCTTGTGAGTTTTTAAAAAAAAATCAAATAAACCTGCAGTGGAACTAAATATGTCTATCCATAGGGAATGCTTGGGGAAGGAGATATGGACTTAATATTTTATCACAATATTTTGTGGTACTATTGTGTTTTTGGTTCTATTGAGACTATTATTACTTCTTCTTTTAGGCTGTTAATGAATGGCCCAGCAATCAAAGCCCCACAAACACAAATAGTACTCTGGAAAAATATTCCTACTTGTAATACGCTTCTTTAGGACTCCAGTCATTTAAAGAACGGGGATTTACATCACCAGTCTTCACACAATAAATGCATTTAATCCTATTTTCAAGTTTCTTGGTTCTCATATTTTGCCTCATTTAAAAAGCAGTGGGGCAAAGAGCAAAACTAACAATCCCAACAATATAGAGAGTTTGGGGGGGAGTTAAGCATCATTAATGGGAATTTATCACAGCAATAAAAAATGTATTATTGTTGTGATAAGAAATGTATCATGATAAATGACAAACGGTACAATACACCAGTAGGATATGCTATATTAGTTTGTATTGTTTATCCATTCTTCCAGAAGAGACCATTAGCTCTTTAGTTCAAGTCTATTTTCTGACTACTTTTAATTTTGCCAATAATTTTTGTCAACATAATTTCACCTTAAACACCTGATGGTTAATCTTTCACTTGCATCTACTTTTTCAGCATATTATTCCCAAAACCCACAGGAATGATCAAATATGAATAAAAAATATGTATTACACTTTATTAAAACTTGAAAGTGAACATAGGGAAAAATGTAAACATTTAAAATATAAAATGTCACAAAGTCTGCCAGGAAATTAAGTCTGCCTGTCTCTGTGAAATGAGTCTCACTGGTACTTATT
Source organism: Micropoecilia bifurca (assembly GCA_903067075.1). Classification (NCBI taxonomy): domain Eukaryota; kingdom Metazoa; phylum Chordata; class Actinopteri; order Cyprinodontiformes; family Poeciliidae; genus Micropoecilia; species Micropoecilia bifurca. The sequence goes on from CAEGAF010052677.1 coordinate 2,562, forward strand.
TATGGTTGAATAAAGGGGGGGAAGGAATAAATATTGATCCGTCTCTGTATTTTAGTTAATTATGGCCTTGTGAAGAAAACTCATAATCTGATGACTCATGGAGCCCAGACGGTTTTGTTTGTCACTCTTTCCTCAACTGAACAATGTCTGTTTTCAGTGAAGTGAGGCTGTTTAAATTCATTTGACCAGTTGGATCTTTTCCAAGCTGCTATGAGACGTGGAAAAGCAGACGACAATAACCAACAGCAAACAGACAAGTCATAGGTGATTTGGCAGGATGATGCAGCTGGAAACAGCATCACTTCCCAACAGAGTTGGTGTGCAACAGAAGCTGAAGCGGACTTGTTGCTGGGCGTGCTGGTAGATGGACACAATTTTTGTCCATGCAGAGATGTCAGGGGAAACTACCCTGGACACACCTGCTGCTAGTGGGAGTGCCGCTTATTACACACGGACAATCATAGAAATTCACACACTTTTACACTCTCACAATCTGTCCGTCTTACACACACTTAGTCCTATTCACAACCACGCAGTGTTGAAATCAGACAAGAAGATTGCATCAGTTTTTTTGGGGGGGGGCCTTTGCCACGTTGGGGTTTCTTTTGCACATTTGAAGACAGTAAAATGAAATATATTTGAAAAGAATATATATAGCTCTATTAAATAATGTCTGATTTTATGTAAGCATATTATTTAATCTCAATTTACTCTGAAATATTAATTTCTCACAGAAATTAAGCTTCATTCCTTGTTTCTGTTGATTATGATTTTTTTCCTGCCTACAGCTAATACACTTTTAAGATTATAATATTACATTAGATAAATAAAATTTACTGGATATATAAAATGCTAATAAGAAAAAATTCAGAAATGTGGACTCAATGAAAAGTATGTCTAATAACTGCTGAAAGGTATTTATTTTCAGAAGCTACATTCAATCTGACAAACGAGCCACATACAAAGACGTGTTTTGCTTTACTGAATGTGTTTGCAGGGATTTAAGTATTTTTTTCAATTAATTTACTTTGAGTTGAAGAAAATTGTTGCTTCTGCCAACTTCTACTTGGTGCTATTGATCGCTGAAGATCGGTTCGCCCAAGCCTAAAGAGGAAAAGCTGCTGGATGGACAGAGTGTTTCTGTGCTGTGCTCTCTGGCTGTCACTGTTCAGTGAGCTGCAGAGCATGTGCAGCAGATGATTGGTTATTGACAGGTTTCACTCTTACTCACCCTGCTGGAAGTTTCCCCCTTTTCTACAACCTGTCAACCGTCGTCTTCCTTCCCCCAGAACGTCTCTTTCCGCCTTCACCCCTGCTTCTCTATGCGGCACTCTCGCTTTCAGTCATATTTCATTATGAATGAGTGACAGCCTCACCACTTGATACCTTTTTTTTTTTTGAGCTGGCATACGACAGTCATAACCGTAAAGATGCTTGAAGTCACCTTGATGGTCAGAGAAAGCACCTGCACTTGTCCGCCCCCTCTCCCCGCTCGTTGTGCACACGCAGGATTGCGTGCGTGCGTGCGTGCGTGCGTGTGTGCACGTGTGTGTGTGCACGTGTGTGTGTGTGTGCGTGTGCAGAGGACGGAGAGGTGTCTCAAAGTGCACATTCTTGTATCCTCTTTTCTTCTCACCTCAGCCACAAATGGGTTTTACCCTTCATTGTTTCACGTAGTATGTAAATGTGGGGACACAGCAGAGCCTGAGATAGAATAAGAATAACACACTGAGGCTCGAGCTAAAATTGTTCAAACAAAATTAAGAACTTTTTATTTTTATTTTCTTTGAATGTAAAATTTTTTATTAATATTTTTATTTCTTCTTTTTTTTTGCTGGCTTTGTGTTCAGTCTCTTCAGTGTTTGTCAGTTTCTGAAGTCGCTTTCCTTGGACTTTGGTTCTGGTGATCTCATTCTCACATGACACGGAGCAATACTACACTTTATAAATAAAAGTCCTCCTTTTCTCTTTGCCTTTTAGGTGAACTCCCTGGCACACACACACACACACGCGCACATGCACACACCCTCACAGAACACAAAGTTCAGAGCTGTAAATTCTGACGGTGTTGGACAAGATTGAACTGAAAAATGATTTAAGACGTTTTTAGCACAAACTGAAAACATTCTCAACACAGTATAATTATTTTCTGCACACATTATTATTATTTTTTTTATGATTCTCCTTTTTTGTGTCCTTGACTAATGTATTTTACTCAGTGACTTTTTCAGGGCCCAGCAGGTTTCGGTCTAAGTGAGAATTTTGTTGAATTAAATCTTTTAGGTGATCCCCCTCAAATTGAGTGATTTCATTCATTCTAATTCGGTTTCTCACAGTTTTTTTTCTCCTTTTGCTAGACTTATGAGTGTTTGGAACTGCTTTGGTTGATTAGTCTTGTGTTTCTTTGCGTAAATGTGAATGTGAAAGTTGTGATGAAATCGGATTAATGTGATTCTTCAGAAGTAAAGGTAGATTAGCTGCACAGAAATATTAGCGTAGTTTTCGTCCCTTTTTTCGCTTGATTGTTGTTGAATGCCGCCAAGTATTATTCCGTCTTTTTGGTTTGATTTGTTTTGGCAACACACAATATTTCTAAACAGTTCCTCATGTCGGTAATGTCCTCTGACTTATTTTCACAGCCTTATTTTCATCTGTGAAAGTTTTTTGTCATTAGCAAATACATTTAAATAGAAGATAATATTTTTATTGTCTGAAATGATGCCACTAAATTTCAGGTTTGTTAAAAATGTTCCAAATAGCTGCAAAAACAAAAATAAATGCATTTGTTTTATTCATTGCCACTTGAGGAACACCTGATTTTCTTTTTTGATATGAAGCTTAACTATTTGCTCTCTACTTTTATTGTTCATCTAAAATGTAATGACTCACATTTTCCGCTATGCAACTCTGACTGTTTCGATGTTCAGTCAGAAGGAGATAACACCAAAAATTAAGTCACATACCTTGACAATTACTCAATTAAATCGACTGCTCTGCTTTTTCTTGGAAACTGTGAGTTCTTAGTTCTTTGTAAATACTTGGGAGAGGCTTGTGCCTCTCAGGCAGACAGCTCACCGTCCCCTTCGACATGCAAAGCACTTAAGGCGAAATATGTTGGAGTTTAAGCAGCAGCAGGATGATGATAACGCAAGGACGACTTTGAACTCTTACAGAGACACAATAACCTCCCGTCCACCCCCCTCACTTGCCTTTTTGCCTGATTGCTAAAGCTGATATTGAGGTCGGGATGCGGCGTGGGGTCTGATCAGACTTGCTAACATCCTGGGACAAACGTGCAGACATCTCCTCTTCAAGTGTGTCCAGTCGATGTTTGATTCAGGACTGGACTCTGTGAGCTACGACTGACCAAAGCTTGTGAAAATGCTAAGAGGCTGAAACAATGTGTAATAATAAAACAATTTCATCGCTTTTTGGATTATTTGTCTTAAAAACAAATGACTTTGAGTGAAAAAACAGAAAGCGGTAATAGCCATTTTGCATGATTGCGCACACCCTCAAAGTATTACTTTGCTAAAATCATCTTTTGGTTTAATTACAGCAATCAGTGTGTTTTCACATGGCTTTTCAACATGTTACATCTTGACTGGGCAATATTTGCTCACACTGCCTTACAAAACTTCTGCAAAGCTATTAGATTGTGAGGACATCTCTTGTCCACAGCCCTCTCATAACTCTACCAAGTTTGGTAAGGTAGGTAAAAATCTTGACTTGTGCAACAAAAGTTGCACAGGATAAATTTGTGCACATAGCAAATATTGCTTACAATGTTTAAAGAACATTTTGAGAATCATAAAACTATGTGACCCAAAAAAAAGATAGTTGAACAAAAGTCCTGTAAGCCTCCTGCACTCAGCTCACTGTTTGAAACTGCAACTCAAAAGTTTAACTTTATTTTAAAAAGTTTGTTTTAAGTTTTACATTTAAATATTTGTGAAGAGGATTATGAAACTGATCACTTCAGAAACTGATCAATTCAGAAATGCTTTGAAAGGCTTTGTGTGCTTTGCTTCAAATTAAATCTGATTTTATCTTCAGATTTCTAATTAAATCTTGAATGTTTTGGGTAAAAAAAAATGATATCAAAGCTGTTTGTAATTCCAACTACCTTGGCAAAAAACACAATCAATCAACAACAAAAAAACACTTCCATCTCAAGAACTAACTTTAACATCGTTGTTATAGAACAAGGCATACATTAGGAGTTGTTTGTCATTCAGTTGCCAATAACATTTCATAATTGAATAATAAGAAGCATTCTATGAACAGATTGAGTAAATATTGAATGAGAAAATAGATAGGAAACGAAAAAATAAGATAAAATAAGGCAATAAAACTTTGTAGTTATGATTTCTTAATAAACATTGGTGAAAGGTAAAACAGTGCAGGTCAAAAATGTTTAACTTAAAACGAGACATCTTGTGCAGGAGGCTGTGACCCCACAGCCTGATGCTGCCGTCCCCAATGTTTCAACATGTGGATGGTTTCCTTTTGTTCATGTTGCTTTGCCACCAATCTTACGTTTTGGAAAGTATTCAGCAGAATACAATTTTTTTTTTACACTTATTTAATGAAAAAGTGAGAACATTTTAGAAGATGCTTTACGTTATCACCGGAAATCCTTTAGAGACTTCTTCATCTTGGGTTTAGTTTCCCTTTGGCGAAGCTCTTTTTGTTTTTACTGACAAATAAAACCCATTTTCATCTTCAGCTTTTTACCCAACGCTGTATTTTAACCATGCACACATACAAAAAAAAAGAAGAAAACTAACCCCATAGCATGATGCTGCCACTGCAACAATCACCGTTGGGTATGGTTGGTTCTCCTTAGGGGATGAAGTGTTTTGCTCCTGAATTATTGCTGCGAAATGCAGCCTTAAAGTTCTACTTCAGAGTTTTTCCGGGTTTTCTAATTAAATAACCGAGGACATTCTGAAGCTCTTGTGAAGCTGACCACTCCGAATGCACTTCAGAGAGTTGGCAGCGCCTCACGGCCACGCTTCATGCAACTCAAGAGCAACAGATTTATCTTTTTCTCTCTGTGCCTACTCCTCTCTGTCCTCCCTTCTCTTCTTTCGGCTCAGGCTTCGTCAGCCAGCAAGTTGATGACATAAAGCAGGAAAGACTCAAACTCATCCAGCGCATGCAGAACTGGATCAGGGAGCTTTCCGGTGCTTGGCTTGCCTCTCGTTTGATCTGGAGCGAGTCGCTGCGTCGAGGCTGAGCTGCTCGCTCGTATGTTTGTGCCAGTTTTTCCAGCCTTCACTTTGAGGAAAGCTGCAGCGATGAGGGCCGTCGGACGGAAGTGTTTGGGATTCAGACTTGTTTACATCAACTCACTAACTGTTGGAGGATATGGCTTAAACATAAAATGAAGTTTTTTGGGTATTTTTCTTTTAAACACAGCTGATTTAAATCAAAGTTTTTCTTGCTTTCTTCTCTAAAATAGAAATTTAGACAGAAAATACTTTCAAAAAGTGGCTTTTATTTCCATCACCTTTCTTTGAGTTGCACAGTGAAGTGTTACGGCCTGGTTACGAGAATTTCTGAGTCCTTTTACTGATGATTTGTTTCCGATGTATTAAAAGATTAAATATTTCCATAACGGTAAGTATTGTCTATAAAGTATAACTTCACAAGATTTTCAACATTCCACACTTTAATTTAAAAATAGGACTTTATTCACGTAGTGAGAAAACGATACCAAACAATCTTAGTCTGGCCCTAATTCTTGGTCGCAGATCTGACCTTAATTCAAAGTCCAAATAAACAGACACCGTAAAGCACAGTTGTCAAACAACATGGCCGCCATGGGCGTTCTGACATCACTCTATGTCTATCTCTATGAACTATGAAAACCCAAGAAGTGCAAAAATCAGGGTTTGTTTTGGAGAATCACAACTTTCCAATAATTAAATTGTCAAAATCAAGACATTTTGATTCATCGATAAAATCAGGGACTGACGTGAGTTCCTACAAATGTTGCGGAAAGGGAAAAATTTTTTACTGAAATAACATAACTAATCACAGCAATAGTTTCATCTTCTGAAATCCATCTAACCGATTGAGTCGGCCCTTCTCCACATGTTGCACGGCGTCTCTCTGTCATATCTGTCATATTCTGGTGGTGAAAGCAGACAGGGAGAATCCAAACCTCAAAACCTTAACCAGCACACTCGCTGCTCCTGCTCCTGCAGCGGGTCGCTGCTCCTGCAGCACGAGGGAGGCCGTCCGCTTCAGAGGGTCCCAGCGGGCCGCTCTCGTTACTGGGGCGTGAGGAGGTGCGCTGGTGTGAACTGCCGTACCAGAGGTGGGTACCAGTGATGAGCTGCCAATCTTTGCACGGCAGTTCCAAGTCGAGGCCAAATAAACGTCTTTAATTATAAGTTTAAACAAGTTTAAACAAGTTAAAACAAGTCGTCTTTTCTGCCTTTGGGATCCCAAAAGAGCTGCTGTGAGTTTCCATTGTCTTCATTCAGCACCAAAAAAAAACATTTACCTGGAACATTGTTTTGTTTTATTAAAGCAATCTATAACAGAATTGTAAGACTTTTTTCCCTCCAAGAAGTAACAGCTCAATACTTTACTGAAGTAGTTTTTAATGCAAATGTTGCTTTTCTGTTACTTCTTTAGTTTCTTTGTTGGAAATATGTCAGAATTAGAAAATAAAGCAATAAAATCTGTATGTACGTACACTGTCACAACTGTGCAAAATAATAATATCTATAAAAATGCAAAGTTAAAACATGTATGCATTGACAAAAACATCCACACAAAAACTTTAATCTTTAGGAGACATTTAGTTTAATTCCCAACACCTTCACTGTAACAAGAGCTTTAAAAGTCAGTAATCCTACAACCTGAGGCCTAAATGCATAGAAACTCACTAGATTTTAAAATATCTTTCTATTACGTAATTAATCTAAAAGTCTGATTTTCCTACATTTACAGTTAAATACGATTGATATCCATGTCACATTTATAATAAACACTTTCAAGAAATTGCACCAACAGAAACTGATTATTTTCCTTCTTATTCTCATTACTGACATCGCAAGCCTTCTGAATATTCTATTCCTAAATGTGTACAAATAAAAGGACTTCATTTTTTTTTGTTACCACACGTTAGTTTTCATTTTTCCAACTATATATTGATAACCCCGATAGATTTAGATCCAGCATAATCTTTTCATTTTACAAACACGTTTCCTCTGATTGGAAGGAACTATTTTGAGTGACCCAGACAGATTTCTGACTTGAATCTGATGGAGATCCTCTGGAGGAATGTGAAGATCCCCTAGGAGGCCTTCCAACCTCCAAAAGTTAAGACAGAAATTTGGAGGATTTAGATTTCAAATTATCAACCCAGAGGTGGGGGAAAAAAGGACAAATCTATTTACATTTAAAAAGAACTGAGTAAAAATAGTTTTGTTAAGAAATAAAAGATTTATCCATGTGAATTTATACATTATTTAAAAACAACATGGGGAAAAAATATCTATACACTTTAAGCAAGATTGTGGAAAAAAATGTTACTTGGGGTTACAACAATCAAACCTTCAGCTTCTTTTCTTCCACTTCTATTTTGGTGATATGTCTTTGACATCGGAAAGCCTCCTTTCCATCACCCTAATTTTAGCGACCTCCACAGATTCTCCATTAGTTTCAACTGAGTTACTCAAAAATGTTTCTTCCAATTTGAAGAAGCATTTTTCTAGCTCAATGATTTCTTTCAACCTAAATCTGAGAGAGATGTCAGTTTATAAAATGCTAAAATTTAAGCAAGTGGAAATTAATGTATAACAAAAATAAGTCAAATGAAGCTCTTTTATTTGTATGCATTTAGCAATAGAATATTCAGAGTGTTTCTGATGTATAATGAGCTGTAAAGGAATAAAAAAAAAATATAATTTTAGTAATAGGTACAGAAGAAACTAGGTCTGTTTCAGTTCGCACTATTTAGAGTGTTTTGAACATAGATTCCATGTAAAATGGCGTAAAAATTAGATTTAATACCCGAATATATTATTACAGTTTGTCTTGTTTAAAATGTTTATCATTATCTATGTAGCTTAATGTCTCTAAAACCGGGTGGACAGTTATTCAATCAGACGGCCCAAGTGCTGATCTAAAAGTTTTTTCTGTTCATTCAGAGGAAAATGTAGCAGGCAAACAATCTGTCTGACTTAGAGTGAATTCAGAGAATAGTTCACCTAGACATCAGTAATCCCCTTGGTTATACCACCTCTGCTTTAGAAATCATTGAAAAATGTTTAGAACCTGCCTCATTTCTTACTAAAGTCAAGAAATGGTTCATAACCAAAGCATGACGCCAAACTCGATGACTTATGCAGCACATTCACACCTGTGGACTATACTGAAAACTTTAGCTGAAACGCAAATCGGATAAAATTATTGTTGAAATAATCGCCAACTAATTTAGTAATCAGTTAATTGTTAACTAGGTTATACAGACTATGAAGAAGGCCATTTGCTGAAGGAATAATATACTCAAAACGGTAATCAGGCCAAAACTATACAACATATATACTTTAAGATAAAAAGGTTGAATATGTTTTACCCAGAACTCATCGAGTGGCAGTTTTAGTTTCACCTGATTTGATTTCTGTTAAAGAAATTCTCCTATTATTAATCTCGAGTTGTTATTAATACAAAAATGAATCAACAGATTATTCCTGCACTGTTGTTTAGTCAGACAGAAAGACTCAGCTTTTCACAGATGCATCCTTTGCTACAAATGAACAAACACATTAAAGAAATGTGACGTTGCGGCATGTTAGGCAATAATATGTGCATTTTATTATCTATAGAAGGAATTTAATTATTTGTCTTTGTATTTCTAATATTGTATGAAAAAGGTTAAATTAAAAATCCACAAAGTGTGCCTATTTTTTATTCGATTAATCAATAGAGTAATAACTAAAATAATCAGTGGATGCAACCCTTCTGAATACATAGCGGTCCGGGGTGAAAAACTAAATAAAAATTTAAAATTAAGTGTAGAAAATTACGCATGAAAAGAAAACATTAATCGATAATTTGAACCGCCGTCATCAAGTCAGATGATTATCCCCGACGGCTCACGTATTTTTCTGTGCCTGATGCAGGCTGACGCAGGAGAAGAAAACCTCTTCTCTTTCTTTTTTTGGGGGGGGACTTTTTTCACGGTGACAATGATTCATTTTGAACGGATAACAAAAGCTGAAGTCTCACATCGTCGTGCAGCTGTTTTATCCGATCCTGAGGAGCCTAACTAAAGTGACGTGCGATGATAGTGAGGCACAGTTGCAGAAAGTGTTTGATGAAAAAAAGTTCTTGTAGGTGATTTCAGTTATTTTTCTTATCTTTGGTGCGGCTTTTGATCAGCAGTGGGACATGACCTCGTTCTGGTCTTGTGTTTAGAAGGGACCCTGCTGGGAGTAGGTGTAGACTCTTTGATTTAGCACAAGAACTGAATCATTGCAGTTTTTACATTATGTACAATTTAAGTGTTGAGGTCAGAGACCAAAGTTAAAGGAAAGTAATGAGTGGATTTCAACTTATGTTGCATTTTGCTAATTTTTAATGCCTTCAATTAGAAAATGATTGGTGCTGCTTAAACCAAAAACTCCTGAAATCTAAATGAAAAGATCCATTAAGATTTGACAAACTGTAAGCTCCTACACACACTTTAAGGCTCACTCATTCTCCTTATCTTTTTGTTCTTCTGCAAATGGATAAGAAAAATACTTTTTGCAACTGAAATTTGTATGTCTAGAGGTTAAACCAGCAGAAAGCAACTTAAATCTAAAGAGGAGAATACAGTTTTAATCACACAAGCTGTAGAAGACGTTTGTGGATAATTATGTCTTCGTTTTATCTTGCCTCTCGTTTCCTGTTTCCTATTATGCTCATGTATAAATGTATAAGTAGAGAACTGAAATTGCAGAGGGCCATGCAAATCACACTGTTCTGGGTATTCACACTGGTTCTATTATTTGTGTACACGTACTGAACTGGTGGTGTGTGAGGGGAGAAAGAAAACGTCTGTTCCAGCTTGTTTCCACTGACATATTCACCCATCTTAAACACACACACACACACACACTCTCTCTCCTAGCTCATATAGAAACAAGGTTAGTATAGTTTCAAAGTGAATGTCAGGCTGTCTTCAATAGAAGCAACTGGGAGATCTAAAAATCACCCACCCTGAAGGGATTTTTTTTTTTGGCTTTCTCTCCTTCCCCACATTAACCTGGGGCAATTAGTCGTCTTAATCAGTCAGTTTCTTTAATAGAATAAAAAAACTTATAACTGAAAATTGAGTATTTACACTTACGCACCTGTTTTCACGAGTAAAGTCTTCCTGCTCTTTACGTCTGCAGAAAGGGAGAAGTTTTGTCACTGAAAAGCGTCCTGACAAAGATGGCGTTGATCAGTCCTTCCACCGTTAACAAAAACCACCTCCAATAAGATGATGGACACCACAGTCGCAGCATTGGAAGGCCAACAGACTCTGTTATGCCGTCGTTACGTTTAATGCAGGGATCAGCAGGGGCGTCCATTTTCCTGTCGTATCCACTTCAGCGTCTGATCTGTCCTGCTAAATTAAATTTGCTCAGACCCACAAATGTTACATGGCATTTTGAGAAAACAAAAAAAACAACTTACAATTGCTTGTAAATATTAGGTTTTAAAATAATACTTTATTTTAGTAGAAACTTTAGCAAAAACAAACAAACAACAAAGAATGTTTGCATTTTCTTCCGTGGAATGTTGATGTTTCTCCAAAATTATGTGACAAAATACTGATAGAAGGACATGGTTTCTAATCTAATTTCTGATTTAAAAAAGAAGAACAGAAACATTTCAGAGTTATTAAGAGCCATAGTGGAAAGTTCAAAGAATCACTGGTGGTTCTGGAGCCACAGGCTGCAGACCCTTTGAGTCTCTGACACAGGGGAGCAGTGGGAGGTTTACCTGCGGGCCCAAAGGTCGAACGGCAGCCATTAAAGATGATATTGCATGGGATATATTTCCTGTAATAAAAACTCAACTGAGTGACAAACTATA
>CAEGAF010052686.1:0-21988 GCA_903067075.1 Micropoecilia bifurca
AGTCTGTTAAAGATAGTATTATTGATAGCAGTACAATTTGCACAATGCCTGTTTTGTTTAGTTTTCTTTTTGGAAAAAGTTATTAAAAACAGGTTTTTGTCTAAATTAAGGTGAATTCATGGTTCCTTTTCCACATAATGTAACGGCAGTGTTTATGATAAAAAATAAATAATAATTATGTGATTGGTATCGGTGATTGGTATCGCCGATCATCCCTCAGGGGTGATCGGTATCGGCAGAAAAAAACCTTATCGGCACATCCCTACTAAACACACCATCAAACCCTATTTCATAGCATAGGTAGATGGAGCAGGATATTCCTGAACTGAAACTTGTTAGAGCTTGAAACAGTCATGAATCTAATAGTAGATAGAAGGAAAAGTAAATATCCCACATTTGTTTTTATTTCTCATTCTCAGGGTACAATGTGACTCTTGAACTTTTGCTCCAGTGGGAGTTATCCAGTGACTATGCCCTCTAAAGGACAACACCTCAAACCTAAGTTAAACATTTTTATAGGGACTTAAGGCAGAGCAATATTACAGGAAAACATTGGCTTCAGAATGAAGTTTACAAGTACAAAAATATTACCATTACCATACCTGATCAGACTTTGACTACTGATTATAACTGATGTAAACTTTGATGTAAAGACACATTCCTTGGTTATGTACTTTCTCTCTTTGGCAAATTGATGGAATTTCTGCTTAGTTACACGAGTGAATGGCATTTTCTTCCCCGCATAAACACAAAGTTGTTCTGCGTTCGCCGCCATTTGCATTCCAAATGACTTTCAGTTTGTCGATTCTTGGGTGACGACGAGGGCCACACTTGACATAACGTGGCTCCGCAGCTCCCATCTCTAAATGCTTTGGGGGCTGACACAAGGCAAGGGATCAAAGGATTAGTCTCCATGAGATGGGTGTTCTTGGGAGCCGTGGACGTGCCTGCCCATGCTAAGAGCGGGATTACGGCGAGGCAGACAGGAGCTCTCTGGTCCGACGGGTGCCAGTCCGCTCATCCGGTGGCTCAAGTTGGTGACAAATGGAGAGCGCTACCGGCAAAGAGCACTCACATCTTCCGCTCAATCACATTGAGTCAACACAGGAACTCACATTGTCAATCAGGTTTGCTCATTTATGCAAACCTGCAATATGCAATCTGTATAGACCTCGTTGTCAATATGTTCATTTCATTGGTTTTAGGTTTCCATTGTGAGTGTGTGTGTGCCTGTGATTCATTTCAGCTTCTTTTATCACATTACATCTGACAAAAAAAGTGTTTTTTGAAGATCAGTCATGTTGCTCTCAGGAGCCTTTTTGTCAAGCCTAATTACAGATCTGACATATAAGGCTCAAATATAAAACAGAAACATGTTTTCAATTTTTGTCACAGTTCTCCCCGTATCAGAAAGCACGGATTATGTAATTACCAAAAAAGCGTGGATGGACATATTTTATTCAAGCTGCTGGTTAGATTTGTCTCTGACAGAGCCTCTGACGGTTCTTTCACTGTGAAAGATATTTATAGATCAGGGGGTATTTTCACTGCCTGTGGAGGGGAAACCCTGAGCTGTGAAGATGATTTATAGCTTTAATGAATGTACGGCAAAACGGCAACACCGATGGGACAACTGGGCCAAAACAACATTAGGTAAATTAGATTTTTGGCACAAATGTAAATCAAAGCTTTATTGCAAATATACTTGCAAAATTTATTTGCAGAATTCTGTTCTGTGTAGATTTAGGCACCAATTTATATCAACAAACCTCACAATCCTTTTGTTTGGTACCTCCAAGCACTGTTACAGTCTCATTTGTGATTCTTGCATTCAGGCTTGATCAGAGCAGCTGGGAAAACACCGGTGACAGCGGATGTAAGCGGTGCACAGTCTTTCCCCCCTACTTTGCATGCCATCAAAGTGGTGGTCGGGACTTCCGATTCCCCTGTCTCCTTGGCAGAGTATGAATAATGCAGCAGTGCGGGGTTGCCTGCCTGCCAGAACAAGTTGATAAAAACAGCTGGGTAATGCTGCAGAAGACATCACTACACCAAAACAGGACTAAAGCGGCTAAATATAAGTGAGTTTATTTTATTTAGGGAAAAATAAAAAGAGGGATTTGACCATGCTAGGGCAAGCTGTGGGGGAAAAAAAACAAGCAAGGAGGACATTGGATGGGGCATTGGCATTCTGTCAATCATTTCTACCTACACTGTTTTTTATCAGTTTTTTTCCAGTGATACACTTTCATCTGCTAGTCTTTTTGCCTCAAAGTAAAACACCGAAATGGCACAAACAACAGCGGTAACATCTGCTTTGAGATTTGCTTGACAGACATCTGATTTGTTTTTCCAAGAAAGAACTTATTCTGAAAAAGGAATGTTTCTGATTGCCTTTAGACTGCACAATGATTGTATTTATTTATTTTTTTCTAGTGGATTTTGTCTGTAATTTTATTGGATCTGAGTTATAATTTAAATACAGTTCATGCCCAACAAGTTGCTCTGGTAAAAAACGTTTTAAACATGGTGGTGACAGCCAATGGTGGAAAAAGTACATTAAAAATTTACTTAAGTAAAAGTACAAATACACAGACAAAATGTAATCAAGTTACATAGTTTTGTAACTTGAATATTTGATTCTATGCATCATAATTTCAGGAATGGAAACATCTTATCTCCTGTCCTAACATAGCATGAACTTCACTTATTTTTAAGACTACTGGCATTTGTTTTGAAAGAAATCCAACTGGCAGTGGAGGATGTGGCTCCACATAGCAGAGGTGTAGTTTAGACCAGTGGTGGAGAAAGTACTCAAAAAATGTACTTAAGTAAAAGTACAAATACACAGGCAAAAATGTACTCAAGTAAAAGTTAAAGTACCACATTAACATTTTACTTAAGTAAACGTAAAAAAGTACTGGCTTTTAAAAATACTTAAGTATTAAAAGTAAAAATACTTGCTGAATACATAACCTAATCACTAATATCATTAAGTATGCCGATCGTATTTAATTTTAATACAAAAGAAATGTACCATTTTAATGAGCAATGCCACAGATTAGACATGTTCTTATTGTGTTTATTCTCTGTAACATAGTTTAGACTTAGATATGTGATTCTATGAATCATAATTTCAGGGATGGTAACATCTTGTCTCCTGTCCTAACATAGCATGAACTTCATTAGTGACATTTATTTAGAAAAAAATCCAACTGAAAGGGATGGAAAGAAGGTGTGGGGGGAGGACATGCAACCAATGAGCCACATAGCAGAGTTGTAGTCAAGACCACCGAACCTGAGACCAAAACCAGCCCTGCGCTACATGACACAATAAAATTAAGTTTACCTATCAAAACTGGTTCTCAGATTGATCTGAAAGATCCACATTCCCATAACACCTAGATATTAAATACTTAGTGCTGAATTATATTTAACCAGTATCAATTAAAACTCATTTTATTCTGTTTTGCTTTCATCACTGTGCTACAATCCGCAGAGGTCTCCTGCTATCCCTAGGAAAATAACGCCCTGGGCGGTTGTCAGAAACCACAACTGAAACATTTCAATTAATGGTAAATAAGTTAAACTATGAATACTGTCCAACGGGGCAACAAGTAACCAAGCAGAAGGAGAACCATGACTGTTCTCACCTCCATCCCACTGCGATGTTTTCCACCATGACAGGAGACGAAATCAATCAATAAGCTGCTCTCTGTTCATACGTTCAACTTTTACTTATTCAGTGATTAAATAAATGTGTGTATGTATATATATATATATATATATATATATATATATATATTATAGCTACTGCAGTGAACAAGAACAAAGAAGGGCTCTCAGTGAGGCTTCAGTCCTTAGGACTTAGTAAAGATCCATCCAGAAGAATCGTATCGTTCCTGAATGTTAAATCACTGCAGACTTTGGTCACAACGTTGTCCCATATTTGTGACACCTCGGTCAACACCTCCACACAATAATTCAGCAGGAGTGACAACTTTTTTTCATGGCGGATGCAACATGTGTCTCTGTACAGTTAGCTTTGATAGCATCATGTCCACAGATCTTACCTTTCTTTAAGCTTTGCTTCCAAGTGACGCTAAAAGTTGGAGAAGTCCCACCGTTTGTGAAAGCAAAGCGCTGCTGATGTTACATGCCGACATATCTTATGATTTATGCAGCTATTATATTACTGACGATTAGATCAACATCTTCTCGGCTCAGAGGAAACCACTGCATCTCTGGAGCTCCGCGTGCGAGTAAAGGTGGAAGCAAGGGGTGCCAACAGACACTTAAGTCACATTATTGCTTGGATTTTACGGCGCCACCTTAAGTTCACATTTTAACGGACAAAAAGCTTACCCCGGCAGGACCTTTTCATTGGCTAAAGCCCATTTTACGTCACAGCGCAGCTATCAGTGGGATACCGTCTCACAAACTCAAGCTAATATACATTGAGGACTAGCAGATCGACAGAAAGTTTTTGCGTCAGGACTCAAAAACAATGGTTCTCCGTCAGTGGGTGATCTGTACAGGTGATGTCAGGTATCCTGATCGTGTTTGCGGAACTAAAATTAACAGATTTCCAAAATCTGAAACGGAAAGCCTTGCTTGGATTAAACTTTTTCACTGCCTCGTTTGCAGCTCAATCATGGTAGGCTCAATAAGAACAAATGATTGTCTGCTGGCGTAAGTATTAATGCTTTGCTTTCTTTGTGTTAAGTGAATGAAAAAAATAAAGTCAATAATAAACACATCCATTATGAAAACCTTTTAGCCAAGTACAGCATAATGTCAGTACTGATACAACGTCTACATCCTGAAGCTTGTGTGTTACAGCCTTACGTTAGCTGAACATATCAATATGCAATGTGTATCCGACATACATTAAAGATTTTATTTTACCTGAAAAGAATGAATGACGAAAGACCACAGACAGAAATGGATGCATCAGGTCTCCTTTTGGACAAAAGTGAAAAAAACATTGTCCAACAAAGTTCATCATGGTCAAAGAAGCCCAGATTACAAAAAGTGAAACTTTCTCAGTGAACCTCTGTGGGAAGTGATTGAAAAGGCTGCAGATGGACCAACTCTGCATCTTGTCAGACAAACCTCTGAGGAACAACATAGCAAAATTTTGTTCTCGCTTTTGAGAAAAACTGGAGATATAAATGTGGACGTACTCGGAGGTGTCAGAAGAGCAAGGTGAAAGGATTTTCCAGAGTATTGCGAGAGATGCATTCCACTTTGCCAGTGGATTGCATTTAATCGTGCTACTTGATTACCCTGAAGGACACCAAGTTATTGTGGAAAAATTCAAAAAGCACCTGGAGAATCCTGTTCCTCCAAAGAAAATGTTAACATCAACAAAAAGAAAGTTCAGAAAGACTTTTTTTCCTAATGAGGACTTGTACAAATGAAAAATGCTTGAGTGAGGACTATACTCAGGCAACCATGGATCCTGAAGAACTTTTGAGGGATGCAAACAGGATGGGTTTCAGACCAGGAACCGAAGACGAAAGCAGAGTTTATGGTGGAAAATATCCTCTGGATATTGATTTATAAGTCTAGTTACAGATCTGGCTATGCGGCTTACAAAATGAAGCACACCGAACCTGTCCAGATGAAAGCTTGCTCCAAAAATCTGGAAAAAAGTCAAGGACATAGATTTTATCTTTTATGAGAAAATGGAAAAAAAAAGTCTGCCGAGACATCTTGCAACTTCTCTGGGGTAATTAAGATGTGGTTAGAGAACTGCTCTTCAAGATGATGACAAGCGACAACCCAATAGCGATTTACAAGGTTGTGGAGTGCTTTAGAAGAATCCTGTCACGGCCGCGAAAAATCAATCTCTGAGACCTTTCTTCAAAAGGCATGGGGGGTCATCAAAAAGGCTGTGTGTTGTGGAGACGATTCAGACGAAGAAGAGAGGCAAGAACCCACCATGAGTGGACCAAATGTTGTGTTTAGTCCACGCTTAGCTGGGCCTCTTAATTTGGTCAACTCAGAGGTTGGTACTGACTCATAGGAGTCAGGGCAGGTCTCTAAGACAGGACCCGCCTCCGAGTCTGGGTCCACCGCAGAGCCTGGATCCATATCACCCATGGAGGGATTTCTTTATTTTAATGGGTTCATTTTTCAGAGGGCTACAAAGTGAGGGTATGGTGATTATATTAATTACATGTTTATAAGAGCGATTTTCTGTTGTCCTTCCATGAAAACGGGCAGCTTTCAAACGGAAATAAAACACTTTTTAATATAAGTCGCTGCTTTGACATGATCACAGAACTGCCAAACCATATGTACAAAAATACCAGACAAAGTGAATCACAGCAACGTCATCAGCCCATGTAACGCTGAACTGATGCAGTGAAGCTAACAGAAGCAGGAGCGGAGTTGCGCCAAGAAGCTACAAACAATGGAGAGAAGAAGAGCTGCCATCGATAAAGATGCAGCCAGGCATGTTTTTTTTTTTTAAAAGGTTTTGTTGGCTCTAGTGACCTTTATTTGAAAGTAGTTTGACAGGAAAGAGGGCCATGAGAGAAGGGGAAGGCATGCGGTGAATGTCGCCAGGCCGGAAATTGAACCTGTTACCTCCGGCATGAGGACTAAGGCCTCAATACATGGGTTGTGTTTAGCCCCTGTGCCACTACAGCACCCAGCGAGGCCTGTTTTAATGTTACAAAAGTTTTACCAAGTTGCTCAAAGTTTAAATTGGTATTATGCATTTAAGGTGTAAAGTTTACCTTCAACCAAACGCCCCCAGAGGAATCCCAGTGCCCCCTTTTGTAAAAATTTATATATAATATAATATAAAATATATATAATAATAGCTACTGCAGTGTACGCAGAGCATTACATGAACACAGAAGAACGCTCAGTCCTATCAACCTTAGTAAAGCTCTGTCCAGAAGAATCGGATCGTTCCTGAATGTCGTATCATTATATTGCAGACTTTGGTGACAGCGTTGTCCCATATATGCACACCTCAGTCAACACTTCCACGCAATAATTAAGCGTATGAGTGACAACTTTTTCTAATTGCAGATGCAACATACAGCTAGCTTAGCTAGCATTATGTCCACAGATCTTACCTTCCTTTAAAACTTCCTTTCCAAGTGACGCTAAAAGTTGGACGAAGTCCCCACCGTTTGTGAAAGCGAAGCGCTGCTGATTTTACCTGTCACCATATCTTATGATTTATGCAGCGCTAACTGACGATCAGACAGACATCTTCTCCCGCTCAGAGGAAACCATTGCACATGTCTGGAGCTCCGTGTGCGAGTTAAGGGGGAGGCGATGGGTGAAAACAGACACATAAGTCACATTATTGCTTGGATTTTTACTAAATTGACATAATATAAATGTAAAACATACTCTATTCTATACATGAAAGAAAGTAAAATGAGTGTTTCTTCGAGTGATCAGAAAACGTTCTGTCTTTTATTCCACGTCATAGAACAACCTCCACGTGGACAACAAACAAACATCTCCGACTTTAATCTGTTGAAATGTTTGCTTTTAAACCTCCACCTGTGTCCTATTGTTTTTCTTTTCTTGAATCAATAATCTCCAGACCACCTGAAGTGCAGATGCATCCTGGCTGATCAGATTAGATCTCATTTCCCAGTCCGGTATGTAAATAGACACGTATTCAGCGTCACACACTCAGCTTTTAGCTGGGCCAGTAGCAGATCATCAGCAGGATGTGATCACGAATGCATTCTGAGACCTGAAATATATTATGATGCATTTGGACATTAAGATATTTCTGATGCACCCGAGTCCAATTAAGACTGGAATAAATATTTCTAGAAGTTCAGTAAAGCTAATAAAATAATTTCTCATGTTTCAGAGAACAGTATCGTTACTATCCAAAAACGTTTCCTGATATTTTTGAATAAAACGCAATGATGAAAAGACGCGACTGAACAATGGACTCAATTAATTTATACCCAAGCTACAAGTTAATGAAGTTTCATACTGTACAATCAGATTTGTAGACATTATGTTGAAGCTTTAATATAAAATGTGTTTTAAATATTTTCTAAAACTATCACTTTCTCATGACAGCATAGTATAAGGCAGATAACCTGTTGCTCACACTCTCCTCCTTGCTCTGCCGTATTACAGAGTTTTCCTGGCAGTAGAGCCTGTCATAAAAAAGAAAAAAAAAAGTTGTATTTCATTATTATTATTATTTACTAAAAGTTACATACTGCAGCTTTGAGGTCATCTGTCAGACAAGGGGTCCTATTATTGGATATGTTTTTCCAGCTGGTGCTGAGTTGTGGACTTGAGAAGTTGTTTTCTAGTTTTTTGCTAGTTTCTCCAAGCTGCCCTGATGTCCTTGGTCAGTTTGTTATTGGGTTGCTTATGCAAGTAATGTTTTGGTTGTACAGGTCTTGATTGTATCAGGCCTAATCAAATATGAGAACTGCAAAAAACAGTATTTACAAATTGCACAGGGTTCTCCCACTGACAGTTATTAGCAAATCTATGCTAATCCATAAGATATTTAGGCTTTCCACTTATGTTGGTATTAGTGACTCCATACTGTGATGTTTGTCTAATAAATTAAGTACTCTGAAAACTAACAATATTTTGCTTTCAAACATGAAGGTCTTGCATTCCTCATTTGGAAAAATTCACTCATTTTTCTTCCCTAAGTTTTCATCAGCATGAAAACTTTGCCTGCGTTGTGTTTTGTTGCAGCATGACCTACCTTCTGTAGAGGTGTGCAGAAAGATGTACTGACATTTTCCTGCAGAGCAGGGTACAAAAACCTATTACTCTAAGGCTCACATTCCATTTTTATTCATGAAGCAAAGGAGACCCAGTCGAAATCTGAGAGTATTCAACAGAGTGACACGAGGTCAGCAGCGTGGTCATGAAATAAAAAAATGATTTTCTACTCCAGTTTTGCTCCTATGTCTTGACTGCTAATGAGTGATTTTCAGTAGTTCTTGGTTGTAAACATGCATATTTAACTACGTGTCCTGACACGTTTTTAATAAAAAAACTAATTTTGGAAAAATACATGGAAACCCTTTTTTAACCACAACATTCCATCTGAAAGCCTTATAAATAAACACATTGCTATCTTAAACATGCTGTGACATTTGAATGCAGTTCTTCATTCCAACAGCTTGTAATTGCATTATTGTTTGCTTTTCATTGACGCAAAGTCTAAAAACCTCCCCTAATTTCTTTATCTATACACCATAAAAATAAGCTAATCAACATTTCTTTATGTAAATATATTCCTAATGGCTCTAATGATATGAAATCGACACCATGTGCTAGTTTCAACGTAGGTAAAATACAAAAAGTAGTAATTTAAAACAAGTAATGCTATAAATAAGTGTAATAATGTGGATATGAAATATCCACTTTATTACACTTCTTTATTCTATACCTAAAGAAAAAGGAAAAAAAGAAAATGACATACAAAGCCAAGACAAAATAAAGAACTCTGTATTTAGAGTTAGAAAACATCCATATCTGTGGAAATTAATACCACCTACTTATGGCCTATAAATAAATTGTCATTGCTATGGTATTGCACAAACGCATCTGAAAGAAGGAGGAGAAGAGCTTTTTTTAAACCTTAAGCAACACTTCTAATTCCTTTTGCAATGTTCTCATTACAAAACACACAGCTTACAGTGATTACAGAAAGACTCCATCATTTCCAAGTTATTCCAATCGACACTATTGGTTTTATGGAA
The DNA here is from genome assembly GCA_903067075.1 of Micropoecilia bifurca. NCBI lineage: Eukaryota > Metazoa > Chordata > Actinopteri > Cyprinodontiformes > Poeciliidae > Micropoecilia > Micropoecilia bifurca. The sequence goes on from CAEGAF010052686.1 coordinate 9,735, forward strand.
TTGCTTCAAAATTTCAAAGGACATTGTTTGACCAGGAACTAACCGGGAGCAGAATGTCTGAAAGGAAAGTTGATAGAATAATCAGAAGAACATAAATCATTTGCAAAACTCCACTGCTGACCATACCAATGTAATACTGAGGGAACGCAGCATGATGACCATTGAAGCCTCTGGACGTTATTGCAGAGATGGATGGAGTACAGATAGCACCAGACGTAAAGTTTAGAAGTGTGACTATTATGGTGCTGGACTTCTCATCGACATTTAGTGACAGCCGTCGTCATACAAATGAAGAAAAGACGAAGGGCAAAATGTGCTGACACATTCTGGATGAAAAGCAATGAAACGAGGGTGAGAGGATGCTGAACCTGCTTCAGCAAGCTAAAATATATAACCCTCTTCCATTATATAGGTTGCATAATACTCTTAGCAAGTCTGCAAAGCAGCAGCTAAATTTCCTGACTCAATTCTTGTGGCATGGTCTTTTCATTATTCATAAATCTATGTTTTATAACGTAAAAGTCTTTGATGCTGTGAAAATGTCCTCAAGGTAAATGGATTTGCTGATTTGACTTGGCTGCTGTGTAATGAATTTAGTTGTAACACGCTTACTTTGTATTTCCATAACTATCTCACTCAAACGTGCTTTGTGTTATTACAACTTGATCGTCCAGCTTAGTCACCTGAATCCATCTGTACACAAACATAGGTCTAAATGCTTGCAGACGTGTACGATTTGTGAGTACATGTGTGTGTTTGTACATGCGTGGCTTAAAATGAGTGCCAAAGGCTCAATACGGCTGCAGTTCAAAAAAATCCTTCCTTCCTTTTTCCTCCCATCTATAAAAACAGGATTGAATCTCATCTGGTTCTGGTGTGCTGAAAAGCTGTAGGCCATAAATTCTTGCTTCCCATTACAGCGCTCTGCTTTTCACCAGGCCAGTCGACAGAGAGGTGGCAATTTAGAGTGACACACAGCACTTTGAGGGTGCAGCAGCTTTAAGGTTTGAGAAAAGGATATTTGACCAGCAGGACCCCAATTTGAATGTTTGAACCTGTTAGGAAAGCCTGGGTGGCATAACCACCTGAGTCTCACTAGCAACATTTGCCCGCAGTTTAACTAACCAGAATAAATCTAGGAGAGTCTCAGAAATTGTAAGAGAGCAGGGATTTATTTTGCCTTCTATTTTGTATACAAGGTTTGTCTGTGTCAGTGTTTTATCTCCTGGGTCTCAACCTGCAAAATAGAAAAGAAAAATTCCATATTAATCGCAATATTAGACTTAGTGAAGAATTGTTGAACTATGGACATCATGTTGTTTTTGAATGTCTTGATCATTAATAATCCAGCATCTCTTTCATGAAGTCTGTTTCAGGAGTTACCATGGGTATGTTTTGCCCAAAGAGGGCATAACCCAAGTGTACGAAATGCGCAACAGCATTATTTGCATGTCTTTTATAAGTCATAGGTTAGTTTAATGGCTAATTTCAATTATACGATAAATGAATTAATCAAACTCTCTCTTTATAACCAGACTCAACTACATGAAAAATGTGCAAGAACTTTTATTTGGGGGTCAAGCAGCCTCAATGCAGCTGTTAACTGGGTTTGATTCATGGCTTTTGATTAGCAAGAAATTTAAGTTCAGTGAAACCTGATATTCAAAAATATCCAAAAAGACTTTAAAGTTAAATTTTTTCTCCTCTCCTGTCCTCTCTGTCGTGATCCATGGTTTTGTGTTTATTTTTGAGTTTTCTATGTAGTCCTGTTCCCTGTCAGCCCACTCTCTGCGTCTTCCCCCTTGATTGTTTCCCAGGTGTGTCTCGTTCCTGTGATTACCCTCCCAGTGTATTTAGTCTCACCTGTTGTCTGCGTTCCTCGTTGGGTCCTTGTCGTATGTCAATTGTCGAACGTATGTCTAACGTGTCTGTGTAGCTGGCCAGTTGAACTGTCAAGTCCTGGTCAGCGTAGCTCCTTGTTGTTTTTCTCTGTCGGCGCCAGTAGAACTGTTTTAAGTCCTGGTTAGCCCAACTCGTGTTTTCAGTCTTTGTTATCAGTTGCTACCGGTACCTAGCTATGGCTAGTCTTCTCCCGTGCTGCCTGAACTGGACTGTTGTTGAGCACTTTGTTAATAAATCATCTTCACTATAACCTGGATCCCTGCATTTCTCCTCACCACCACCAACCACCGATTCATGACACTCTCCTCTCTTCTCTTCTTTTTTCCTCTCCTTTCCTTTATTAACAAGGAGTTAATTAAACAACTCTTTGTTTAATTAAAAAAGGAGTTGGTACCACTTTTGCCTGGTCTCAGCCCGGAGTTTTTCTGCATGGAGTTCGCATGTTCTCTCCTTGCATGTGTACGTTTTTTGCTGGCTACTCTGGCTTCCTCCCACAGTCCACAAACATAACTGTTGGGTCAAATGATTATTCTAAATTGCCCTCAGATATGTGCATTCCTGTGGAGATATTCACTAGGAAGAACAAGGGAGAATAGACAATGGATGGATGAAATAAAGACAGCAAATTATCTTTAGACTTCCTCATTATTAAAAAAAACTTCAGATTTCTTCAAAACAGATGGAAGAGCATCTTTAAACCCTCTTCATCCCAGATCACTAAGGTGTCTTGCACATGTGCCAAGAATAATGCGTTGGAATAGAAGAAATATCTTTTTTTCTTTTTTTACTTTTTTTGACTGATTTAGATGAGCGCAAGTGAACAAATCAAACCAAGAATAGCTTTATATAAAAAGTGCTTGCCAATAATAAAGTCTGTGTGGACAAGGCAGACCATCTGACTCAAACATATAAGAAGCAGTGATGAGTAAGAGATCTAAAATTAGTAGGAAATCTCACAACGCCGTATATGGCTGTTGAATGCATCTTACGATGATGCACACTTGCATATAACAACAGCATGTACACGAAACCAACTGTAACATAACTCTTTAATACAGAGCTTCCCAAACTGTGGGGCGTGCCCCTTAGGGGGGGCGCTGTGCCATTGCATGGAGCAGGGGGGGCGCGGGAAGCCGTCTGGATGAAAAACAAAACATGAACGCTGTATGTGCTGAGTTTTTACCTTAGAATGGTCAACTCTGTTATTCCTCTGTCAATTTGATACAGTAGGAACTTCCACACTTCCCATATGTTTCCTCTGTCAATTTTATCAGCAGTTAAAACTGTTTCATCCGTTGTTGATGTGTGGTAACGTGTTTTTCCGAGCCGCCTTTAAACGCAACATGAGCGCTACGACGCTCGCGCTGGGTTTACACCTGTGCAGCAGCGAAGGAGACCTGATGCTGCTGTTCAGAGCTACGCAGGTGTGTTAGAATCACGGCAGCAAAACGCAAAGAACGTTGCAGTTTTTCCCCCAAAGTAACTGACACACTGAAAGTTGAGTAAAGTTGCTGGATGCAGGTAATGTTGGCTAAAAGATGACTAGCTAATATCAATACATCACCTTAAGATTAATGGATGCAACCTCATGATAAAACAAATGAAGTTGATACTGGAGAAGAAATAAACAGTTTGTTTCTGCATGAGCTTGAGGAAATCTGTTTTGATCTTGCCTTTCAACTTTACAACTTTCACCTGTTTTTGTCGTTTCTGCGTGCAGGAAGCCAAAAAGCAAGAAATTCAACATGTAGTCATGTCTTAGTAATACACTGACACTTCAAAGCTAAGTTAGTTATGTGAACTCTGGCATTATTTTTAAAGAAACAAATAAAAAATTCAAGAAAAGATGAAAGATTCAATAGGTTATTGCTTTATCACTGCAGTGAGATGGAATGTGTCTTTGTGATGTCGCCACTTCCCTCCAACGAATGGACCGAGGAGGAGTTTTAAGGTGTCTGATGCAAGGTACCCAGGTCATGTACATGCAAAAAGCTTAAATAAATCAAACACGGACCAGTATTGATGCTTCACTTTTATCCATCCAAACGGCATGTTCAAGAAATGTCATTTCCTCTGGTAAATTTTAGAAAAGATCAACTAGTCTACACTACTTTCTTTCAAGAGCAGAAACTTTACCCTTGCAGTCTCACAGGCCATGATTCTTCTATTGTTTTTTTAATAAGTAATTATAGTGTGTGCATAATATTTTAATTTAAACTCTGCTTTACAATTCTTCTAAGTCTTGTCCTACTTTGGCTGTATCTCAACTGTAAAATAATTTGACTTTTTTTTTTTCAAACAGTTGCTTTTTTTTTTAGAACTAGCGCCTTGTATTTTGTTAACTGCTCATTGTTTTAACTGCTTATTTTTTCAATAATATACTACATATGTCCAAGACTGTGCTGCACTGTTGTGATGTTCTTATGAAACTTTCACTGTGTATCTGAGATTTGCAGGAGTTCACACTGCAGTCATTGTGATTGCTTCAGTTGTAATTTTAAATCAAATAACATCTAAAAATAGCTGACAGTATGTAAGCCACTATTTAAATACAAAAAAATTAATAATAATAATAATAATAAAATCTGCCAGAGGCAGAGAAGACAGGACTTGCAGAAGACAGAACAAAGCCCCACATTGTGTTTGACTCTTCAAGCCTTTGGCTCATGGGGATTAAATCTCCATTAGACAAAGTGTCTGCAACACTTAAGGTGAGATTATGTAATGCTATTCCTGAATCACTGTTATGTAGCTTCTATAGAATTTTCAAACCCGCTACATTTTCTTTATGTTCTAATTCTATTTTGACATGACCCATAGGTCAATAAAGTTTGGGCATTTCTAAAGATCATGTAGACAAATTGCATCTGTGCTTTCATACTGATTGAATTGAAGCTAAATTAAAGAGAAATAAACTGGTGCTGATCCCGTTTGTGTTGTATTAGGTTTTATTTATGTTTTGTGCTCCTAATATTCATAATTAGATTTGCATTTTATACATGGGTTCTTTCCAGGTACACTGAAAGAAAAAAGCTTTAATGTTTCTATTAACATGAAATTGAAGCTGTAGTATGTAACTTTGATAGCAATTTCATGTCAGCGATAGATTAAACAAATGTTTTTAAGGAACCTCACTTTTAGAAGTTACATAGTTACAGGTTAACCTGGAACATATTTCTATAAAAGATATGCAAGATTATGTAGAAAATTATGTCAAACTTCTACAAACAGTTTTTGAACATGTATTCACATAACATTATTGCTGCAGTACATACAGATACATTTTCTCACCAATTATTTGTCACAGGTCTTAGTGATTACTAAGTAATAACATAGTGATAGTCTAAATGTGTAAAAACAAAAACATTTTTTACAAGGGCAACACTACAGCTTAAAAGTTGATCTTTAAGATATTAATATAAAAGATAAAATGATTTAGAAAAAAGTATGTAAAATTCCTAAAACTATTTTGAGCATGACATTAAATCAGTGGAATGTATATTTCATAGCAATTTTATTTAACATATTTGTCAACACTACTGCTACATCATGTAGCAGTAATGTTATAAGTAGCACTACATACTGGAACTTAAAAGTTGCTGAAGCCCAGTCTTTCAGGTGAACATATTTCTACAGTTAATCATTAAAAGAAAATAATGTGTGTGCTGCAATAAAGAATACATCAAAAAATACAAAAACTGAACATTAGAATATCACTAAATTAAACATGAGAAAATCTCTATTTACTCACTCATAGAGGCGGTTTTTAAGAGACAATGCCTTGTTGGACAGTTTACCTCCATCCAGTTCCATTACTATTTTCTGCAACACCTCAAAAGTGTAGCGAAGGTCAGCAGGGTAGGCGAGGTTCAGTGCATATATCAATCCAAAAAGCATTACAACAGCTGTTGGCACACTATCCAAATTGGACACCACTCTGATGCCTTCAAGAACAACCCCGATGTCTTCATCTGCTGAAGAACAGTCTTTCAGATGAAAAACGCCAATGGTGGTGGCTCCAATAGCCTCTTCGATGGTAGCTTCATCCACACCCTATGTGAATAAATGACAAGTTAATCTCTTTCTCTAGACCTAGCTGTATCTAGTTCTTGTGATATATATATATATATATATATATATATATGGATCTAGATATATCTATATATATATATATATATATATATATATATATAGAGAGAGAGAGAGAGAGAGAGAGATAGATTTAGATAAGATAGTTTTAGACAAAAACTTAGATAGAGATATAGATATCTCTAGTCTTTGCTCTACAGAGATCAATCTAAATGGTTGTATAGATCAATATAAATCTCACTGAATATAGATATCTAAGTATACCTACATGTAGATATGAACATACATCTATGTCTATCCATGTAAAGATAGATTTATCTCTAGATATCTAGAGATATCTAAATCTAGATAGATATAACTATATGCAGATCTAAATCTATCTCTATATTTAGATTGATTTATCTATCGCTAGGTGTAAATACACATACACATACCACGTACTCATGTATGAGCTTGGCTGGATCTTCTCCCATATACATGCAGACTCCCTTAATGACACACTCCCAAGCAGCATCAACATCTTCACACTGAAGGAAATTACTAGAATTAGAATTTTTTTGAAGCCTTGTAATAATGTACTTTACACAAATGTTTTTTTTATAGTGAAGAGATAGAAACTAACAAAGTTAAAGTACAGTTTTAAATTAAAATAAGCAGGAGTCCATATTGACAACATTTAAAACAAGAAAAATCAAATTTTATATATATTGGTTGTGTTATGGCTACATCACTTACATCATCCATTTGTGCAACAATTTGTCTAAGCTTTTGTCCAAGCTGTCCTCCTCTTCTTTTGAAGAGCTTCTTCAGGTTGTCAAAGTGGAGATCCAGTTGAGAGAAGAACTTTGATTGAAGTGGTATGGTGGTAATTCTCTTAAACTCAGTGTTTATCTGAAAAAATTAGCCCACAGGAATGATTTTCAAATGTCAAACATCTGGAAGAAGGCCACAATCACTCATGTTGCCGAAATGAACAGTGAAGTAAATGTACCTAGACATCTTAGATAAACACAGTATCCAAAAAAACATAAGTCAGGCCATACCTCTCAAATATCAAATAGACCAGGCCATTTTGACATGAAAGCCTCCACCATCAGTGCATCACGAACAACTTCATGTCTCCTGTATGCAAATGTTTTTTATTCCATCTGGCGTTTCACCAAGTCTCTGTCGTTCCTCTTCTTTGTCTCCAAAAGTAAAGCATTCTGCATCGCCTCTAAACTTTCCTGAGTTTCCTCTGAGGGGTATGGTGGACAAAAATTCACTTCTCTTTTTGACACCAAAGACTGAACTGCATCTTCCAGTGGGTTTGTACTTTAAAGAGTTCACAGTCACTTCTGGGCACCCCAGTTTTTGTAGATGGGTTCGATAGTTGGAGAGCTTATATTTTAAGCTCATTTTCCATGCTTCGTAGCCAGTGCTGCAACCTCTCTCAGTTAGACAGGGATGCTTCTTGATCAAACTCTGAGCAACTTGATCCATTTCTTTATCACTGACATACACTTTGTACAGCAGTATTTCCTGAACCAAACCATGAAGTATGGCTGACTTCAACTTTGGATCTGGAATAAATACAGTTCCATTCTGATTGTATAACATACTTGCCTGCTGAAGTTTTAGTTCAGCATCATAGGGAAACTTGGGCACTTTAAAGACAACAGGCCAAGCAGACCTCAAGCTTGTTGCCTCACTTGGCAACACATCTGTATCAATAGATCAATCAGTCATGAAGAGTGGCAATAAAAAGAAGTACTGGGGTTCTCAAAGTCTTGGACATAATCAAGAACTATAGAATCACTCTGCTGTATAATAGTGGGCCTTGAAATATCAATGACTTTAAGTGTCCCCTTGTCTTCTATTTCTGAAATAGAGGTGAGGTTTAGGAACTCGTTCCCAAATAAGGAGTCTATGAACTGAAGTCTGAAATTGCCCTGAAGACAACACCGTCTCTTCATTTCAACAATGAGGTCCTCAATTGATTCAGGCGGCCCACTGGACAGAGTGAGCCTTTGACTTGTTCCGTCAGTCAAGATGATCTTAAGGTTCAGCGGAGACTCCATTTTTAGCAGTTACTCTGTGGACAGAAAATAAAAATCAGACGTCTAGAAAAGATTGTTTTAAAAATAAGACATTAATATGGCAAATAAATTATATACATGTGATGAATTAATTGATTGAATTACAAGTCATAACATCACACTTTCTGCATACCTTGTATTTCTATATGCCTTTTCAAAGTCACCATGCGGATTCACCCAATCTTGTAGTCAACAAGTGGATAAGTGTCAAGGAGTTCACTGAGTAAAACAAGAGCGAATACTCTTGTGGACACTGGCTTCAGCTCAAAAGCTCCGAAATGTTCTCTGTATCAGCCACCCAGCTCTCTGACAATGTAGAATATGCTGTGGTTTACAATACAGATGTGTTTTATTTCACAGAATTCTGGCAATCCTCCTGTTGCCCTGTGGGAAAGTACCATTCCCTTTCTGTAAGTTATGCCCTTTATTGTCACTCACTGTGCAAGGTAGACCTTTAGTCTGTCAGGGAGTCTATGCCTAATGATGTTTGCTATCTCTTCTTTAAGCAAATCCACTGGAAACGTTGTTATAGCTGAGACCTCTAGTTTAGACTTGCCAAGAGATGGGGAACTTAGATCATCTGATGCTTTGAGGCCAATGAGAGCGGTACATTTTTGAAGCAGCATGGTAGGTTAAGGAGTGAGTGTGTGTATGGTTATTTGTCCCATGTGTCTCTGTTGCCTTGGGATGAACCGGCAGCCTCTCCAGGTCGTAGCCCGTCGCTCACTGACAGACTGACAGAGACAATCATGCAAGCATGAGCGAATGGAGACAATTAAAATAATGAGTGGACATTTGCCTGGATAAAATTTCGAAGCGCTTATGAAAGAAGAGAAAAATGTTTTAATTAACACATTAGATAAAAGCAATTTCACACAGTGAAACTATGTAATACATACCTCTGCTTTTTTTAGTATAGTTTCACTATTATATAAACTAATTTTGGCATTTTTGCATAGGGTTTATGGATTATCAAGAAGTATTCATAAGTTAGAGCTACAGGCTGTGACATAAAAATAAGTTTTTTTTTTCACTTTTTTCACTCAAAGTTGTAATAATTTAATGATACAAAATTGAATAACCTCAAAGTCTTCAATAATTAGACTTAATGAAAGAAGTGAAAATATATTGATTTTGTAAAATATATTAGATTTTTTATTTCAACTCAGTCACCAAAATTTTTTTGTATAGTATGCAATTTTAACTGCAGCAACTGCAAATTATTGCCGGCGGAGAGGGAGTCAGCAACGGTTAAGCAGCAAAAAATTATAATAAAAAAAAAATTGCTCTGTAGGCAAATAAAAAAAGTATTAGACAAATCTCTGACAAACTCCAAACTTGTTGCTAAATGTCTTCCCATCACCTCTGCACGTTTTCATTGACTGATTTAAAACATTTGATAAGTTATTTGTTTCAATGTGGGTCAAAGATACGACAGCAGTGGCCACTTACCACCACTTGTGATGCCAAAATCAATTTACCATCTTCTTTATTTCAAGTCCAGTGTGAAGCTCTTCTCACCTCCTCAGCAATAATGACTCCTTGGTGTGTGAATGTAACTCACATCTGCACTCCCCACACTTAGTATGCATCAATATCTCTGCGACATGTGACATTGCTGAGGTGTTTTTGTTTTCTTATTTAATTTACATGTTTTTCTAAATGCACTTGACTATGCAAGAACATCAGCTTTGATAGACAGTTTCTCGGAGTGAGCAGTCAATGTGAGATGTTTTCGAATTTGGTTATGAATGCTTGAAAGCAAATTTCTTCTGCTTCTTCTTCCTTGATACTAATTTTTCATTTTCCTTTGAGGGTCACCACAAGATTATTATGGAACTGACTTAAAATAAGGGATGTGTGTGGAGCCCTTAGATGCACTCTACAAAACATGCTATTATAAAACACAAGGTTTGCTACTAATACATACCCTCTAGAGACTGAATTTACATCCAATTACACAAAACACGTGTTGCTTCTGTTATTGTTGTCAATCAGATACTGAAGTATAAATCATAGACAAAGTAGATCTTTTTTTAATTCTATCTTTGCATTTAGTTGCTCATGATGTCTCTCCTTCCCTTCTCATTTTTGCACAGTGAATTGTCTGAGGATCACTGATGTTAAACACAATAATGAAGTAAAAATGTGGCCACAGAAGAGTAAATTCCCAACAACTCAGACATTTCTAGATTCACATCTCATAGTTTATGTGGAAAAAATGACTGATTTAAAAAAAAAAGTTGTAAATTTGCAAGAAAAATTTAACAAAACTAGAAGTTATCTAACATTATAAAGTCAAACATTTGCAACAAAACATACCAGCAGTCCCCTAATGTAGAAGTGGTAAATTTAGATCATATCCAGATATGCATGTAGGCTCTTTTCCTGTACCAGAACTACTTTCAGGTGTAGATTCGATGAAGACATGTTGCAGCCTCTTCCTCGTTGCCTTGTGTATTCTGGATGCAGTCTGAGGCATTCATGACGAGTCTGCTCCCGGGAGATGTGCTTCTGATACCACATCTGTACCGATTACACGTTAAAAAAAAATATCCAGTTTTAATACTCAAGTATTCATCCAAATGCATGGCCTTTCAATATTAGGAAAAAAAACAAAAACTTGTGTATTCTCTTGTAAATGTGTCAACTTTTTGGCATACCTTTACTCCTCTGTGGCTACAGTATTTTCTTTTCTGTTTTGTGGGAAGACAATCAGAATACCAACAATCTGTTCAAGTTAAAAGAACCACAGTTTGTCTAAGTCTGATCTTCGTAACACGTCTGTCTGTCTGTTTGTGGTGTGATTGCATGAATAAAAGAAGACCTTGAGGAAGCTCTGAGAAGCAATTGTTGATGCTCATCAAGGTGAAAAAAGATAGAAAATCATTTCTAAAAAGTAGGAATGTTTAACAGTTTAGAAGCAGAGGTTACTGCATAAAAAAGCATTTTAATACACAATATTGATATCTTATTAAATCATTATTAGTATCTTACTATGAGAAGATCAATTATTTCATCAGCCATTGTTTGTTACATTCATTTGTCCTTTATATTTAAATTATGTAGTAGTCCACAGACCTAAAGCAGCTTTGTTTATAAGATTGTTTTTAAGTCCACATATACGGCAAGTGTTGTGTTTTCACTCACTAATCATAATTCCCCTTTAAGGACAATTACATATCTATTATTTTCTCAACTTTGAGAACCAGTGTTTTCATGCTGTGAGATAAACATATCATTGGTTGTACCGTATTTTCCGCACGGTAAAATACGGTAAATATACCGTTCAATGAGCGGTATATTTTACCGCTCATTGAACGGTAAAATATACCGTTCAATGAACGGTATATTTTAAATCTTTTTTCACATATAAGGCACACCGCATTATAAGGCGCATAGAATAGACGCCATAGTTATTATGCCACCCGTCCAGTATTGAACGGGACATGATTTGTTCTGTTCACTACAAATATGGATGTCTAATAATAAAAAATTGGTCCAGAGTTCTATATATAGCATCTGCACTAGTCATTGTTTAACTCACGGTTTTGGTGTTGCGAAATTGTGCCCAACTGCTTTCTGGTTAGCGCAGACCAACCGACACGCTGCGCCGCAGCCTCCGTCTCTCTTCCACCGACACCCACGGCTTTAAATGTATAGGTGCTGGTAACCTTGGTAACTCTAGCCGAATCACCGCGGATAAATGTCTAAAGCTACTTTGTTGACATAAAGAATGTCAACAAAACANGGACGATGGTCACGCTTCTCCGTTCGCGCACAGCATGTTGGTGGAGAACGAGATGCTAGATGACCTGCAGACGACCCAATTATTAGGTGGGTAGGTAGAAACCATAGACATTAATACGTAGACGCCTCATGGAGCGGGCCGGCCCGTTGCTGCGATACGTAACAGCGTCCGCCATATTGAATGTGGCAAATGTGCCAGTAAGGTGATACAAGTGAATGGACCGACGTGCCGTTTTACAAAGTATTTTTTCTGTATATTGTTTTTATCGCCTCTAGTGGCCGTCATTTGACAGTAGGCAGACAGGAAAGCGGGTATTGAGAGGGGAAGACATGCGGTAAATGAGGCGGTCGGGAGTCAGCGACAGCCGCGGCGAGGACTCAGTCCTCAGTATGTGGGTTGTGCCTTAGTATTTTAAGTTAGTTCCTGCCATTGAC